>REGO01000005.1:10046896-10096353 GCA_010120015.1 Rhombomys opimus
TTTTTTTGTTTTTTTGGTTAGAAGCTTTGGAATTGCAGTTAGTCTATTTTTTTTTTTTGAAATTGGTTTGTTATTAATTTTTTTTTATTTAAATTCATTTGTAACTGTTCATCTTCAAAGCTTACAATCTGAAGGTGTCCGTTCCTACACTGGTCAGACCACTGTCCTTGGGGCAGCTGGGGTCTTTGGGACCCTCCACCGGGCTCGCCGGTCCGTCGGACTTTTGGCTGAGATCCGTGTCAGACTCCTCCGAATAGTCGTCTGTTGGCATCGAGGGCTGAACCCCTGAGGTGCTGCATGAACTTGAGGTAACCGTTGAAGATGAGGAGAGAGGGGGGAAAGAAGGGGGCTTCGCGGCCGAGGCCCGGGAGCCCACTGGCGGCCAGGCCTTCCTGGGGGCGTGGGGGGAAGCGGACGAGGAGGACGGGGTGGCCGACGGGGGAGGGGGGCTGTCGTTTGAGTGAGCGGCAGACTGCGAGGTAGATGCGGTGCTGGGATCGGGGAAGCAGGCGGAGTGAGGTAATAAACTAGGGTGCTCTTTGGCGTTTCTTGCTGCTCTCGTGATTGTTCTGTGTTTGTGCAAGGCCGACTCGAGATGCTGACTCAGCGCTTCCTCCCCGCAGAGCGCGCTCTCGCACGCCAGGCAGTGGAACGAGCCGCCGCCGCCGCCGCCCGCGCCGCCCGCGCCGCCCGCGCCGCCCGCGGGCACGTGGAGCACCATCTCTTGCAGGTTCACCACAGACTGGCCGAAGAAGCAGAGGGACTTCAGGTGGCTCCTCGCCGCCTCCTCGTCGCCGAAGCCCGCCTGGCACTTGCGGCAGACCAACTTGTACTGCACCTTTGGGACAATGAAGGGGTCACAGAGGGAGTCCGCACTTTTGCTTTCTGCTTCTGGCTCTTCGGGGGGTTTCGGCAGGAGGGGGGACACCTCGCGGGGGACGTTTTTCTGCTCTTCTGGTTTGGGGGATTCTTTGGCAGGGTCTTTGTCTGGGGAGGCAGCCCCCGGGGGGACTGGGGTTTGGCTTGCTTTGGGCTGCTGCTGCTGCTGCTGCTGCTGCTGCACTTTTTGCTGCTGCTGCTGCTGCTGTAGTTGCCGCTGCTGCTGCTGCTGCTGCTGCTGCTGCTGAATAGCCTCCTGCAGGCTCTGCTGGTATTGCTGGTACTGCTGCAGCAGTGAACCTGGAGACAGCCCCATCAGGGCCTGCGACAGGGCAGGGCTATAGGGGAACAGGCCTTCCATGCCGTACATGGGCTGCAGGTACCCGCTCTGCAGGGCGCCGGGGATCTGGGGGGCATAGTAAGGAGAAAAGCCTGGCACGAAGTAGGGGAGGAACTGGCTCGTGAGCAGGGCGGTGGGGTCCGAAGTCAGGGCCGCCTGCAGGGCCTGCAGCTGAGCTGGGTCCACCGCGTACTCCATGGCGGGCAGCGGGGCCGAGATGGTGGCCGTGGCCGCTGTCGGGGCCTCCCCTTTCTCCTTCTTGGGGACGGGCAGGGGGTCCCCTTTCCCTTTGTGCGCCTTCTCCTTCTCCTTTCCTTTCTCGCCATCCTTGTCCTTGCGCGGCTGCTGCGGGGGGAGCTGCGGTGTGGGTATCGGCTGGGCTGCTGGCGGCGGCTGCGGCTGCGGCACCTGCGGCTGCTGGGCTTGTGGGGGTTGCTGAGGGGCCATCGCCATGGTGGCTTGTGCTGGGGTCGGGGAACTCAGCGAGGCCGAGGACGGTTTATTTGGTAATCCAGACGTGGGGAGGCCAGGGGAAGGAACTGTTGTGCTGGGCAGACCCATCAGGTTCGGTTTAGGAGACGTTAAAGCTAAAGGGAATGGAGACAGAAAGAAAAAAGAAATCAAGCGTCAGTCCACAGGGGCGGTAAGTCTCAAGCTCGAGGAGTCGCCCCCATGCCTTCGGCACTGACACGGATGTTTAAACCCGAAGGGCCCTCTCAGAGCCAGTGTTGGCCGAAGACTACCCTGCCACGATCAGGGTTAGCTGGCCATGCTTTTTTTTTTTTTTTTTTTTAAATCAAGACACAGATCTGGATCAGCTTCCATGCTTCTCTCCTTAGGAAAACGAGCAGCATCTCTCTGCCCAACGGCAGCACTCACTAGCCCACCTTTCCTTGGCGCGTATTTCCGTTCATTTTGCCCAGCACAGATTAGTTTCTGGCAACCGGGACTCAGGTAAACCAAAGCTGTGGTCAAAAGTGCTGAGGAACTAGTATGGCCACAGGAGAAAACCCAAGCAGGACTCCAAGGCCCCAGGAACAGTCACAACAGCATCTATACACGGCCGCAACATCTGCACCACTGCATCTGAGTGGACGCTTTAGGGGAGCGAAGAGAAGATGAACGAGAAGATAGAGGAAGAGCCTGGGAAGGAAGAAAACAAGTCATTCGGGGGAAATGGCTCCAGGGCCTCGGTTCTGACTGAAGCAGAAATTCCATGGGGCAGAATTCCACCCCCTCCAGCCTCTGTGTAAACGATACACAACACGGCCCGTGGGGTTACAATCTGCGTAGCACCCTCCATTCCCAAGGTACCTGGGCCTGTCCCAGTCACTTCTCTGTGTTTGCTTCCCGGCGATCACGGACTATATAATCCTGAGACCATCCAACGAACAGTCCCGTCTATCTCTGAGCTCGCTCAACCCTCACCTACCACTACACGCAATACCCACCCCGGGGCCTAAGAGCCTCCGGCCTTCACAGCTGTGCCCAGGGCGATGGGACAGAGTACTGCGGCGGACAGGGCACCACGCTCCAGCTGTGACAAGATGGCGGGTGCTGAGAAGGAGCAGGGTTCACAAGTGTAAAATGCCAAGACGACGCAGACACCTGATAACGCGGGCCCCGGTCCACCTCCACGTTTACCACAGGCCACTTCACAGCTCCTGAGTATTTCACCAGGACCACCTTCTCCCAGAAAGCTGAAGTAGAGGTTGTGGAGCATGACACCATCTTAATGGGGGTTGGGGGAGGGGAAGACACCAATACTTCAAAGCCCAGAGTTGGATGAAGACCGTGCCAGCTCGAATGATACAGCGTATCAAAACCTCCACATCAAAGAAGCAAAGAGCAGGGTTGCCAGTCCCGGAAGAGCCACTGTGGGCAATCTAACGTACACTGGGGACTGAGGCTAGGTAAGAAGATGTGGCTGGCTACCGAGGAAAGTTCAAAGGCCTGCTGGCTAAACTGGCACGAGTGAGGCAGAGTTGGGATTAGGAACTCTACGCTTCGGGCACGACTTTCTGTGTGGCGGTAGGCATCGGGCCTGTCCAGGAGGAACGCCTGTGGATTTGCCCACACCCATGGCTTCAGAGAAAGATTCAGGTCAGGAGGCCTTACACAGAGACTGTGTGTGTTCAACTGATGGACTACCAAGAGATCCAGACTTTAAGGAACACTTAACTGAACCCCTGCCATTTACCAAGTCCTGCCCTGGCCTCACTCGACAGCTGCTCAACGCGCCCTCGCACTGTTGCTGGGGCGCTGGCTTTCTGATCTGGAAGATCAGACCTGGGCGAGGCCCTTCATCCCCCTGAAACTCAGTTACTGTGCAGTCAGACTGACCTTGTGCGGGTTACATCAGATGTCTGACCTTTGCCTCACTTCTCAGAACCTCGGCCTTCTACAGTGGAAGGTTGCAGGGATGAAAGGAATGGCCACATGGCAAGAGCTTAGCCTCAGGCCTGGCGTATAGTATCTGACTGATAAACACAGCTTCCTTCCCTCCCGTGCCAGATCCGGAGCTGTCTGCAAGCTGTGGCAGATGTGGTGGCTGGTAACTCTGGCACATCTGGCTGCTCTGATGATGAGCACATCTCTCTATCGCTAGTTCGCTCTAAGTGGTCAGAACCTGGGCAGCGCATAGAGCTGTTGGCTGACTGGCTCTTGTTGGGTGTTGTGGAAGCCCTGGGAGCCCGGAGGCCTGGGCTCGGGAGCGCTGGCTCCCACCCTAGCTTGCTGAATGGCCTTGACCTCTCTGGACCTCAGATTTCTCACCTGTAAAACAAGGGTACGGCAGACATTCTAATTCTGCTTTGAAATTTTTATTATCATGTGTGGGAGTGTGGAATCACATATAACATATAGTGGCACTGTGAAAGCCAAAGGACATCTTTTGGGAATCAGTTCTCACCTTCTGCCCTGTGGAGGCAGGGTCTCTCTTAAGTCTGCCCAGCTCTACCCAGGTTAGCTGGCCCATAGCTTCCGGGTCAATCTCCTGTTTCCACTTCTCATCTGGCATTTTGGGATTACAGATGTGCGCCAATGCGTTGGCATTTTTATGTGGATTCTGATCTCGGTCATCAGGTTTGCATGGCAAGTGCTTTTACCCACTGAGCCATCTTGCTGGTCCTGATTCTCTCATATATATATATATTACATCATTATATATACTAGGCCTTCCTGCCTCTATCCTGGGCTGCAAGGAGAGTTCAAATGCCTGGCCACTTCTCAGAGTTTGTTTTCTGGCTTATGCCTTGCTGGCTTCAGCATCAGTCTGTGTATTTACGCAAACACCCTTGTCCTGGGGCTTTCTTTTCTAGGTCCTATTGGTAAGAAACTGAGCGCAGGAATGCAATAGCTCGTCTTCTGTTAAACACCACCAAACTCACTATGTTAATTTAACCCGGGACTTCTCTGGGAAATGAGCAACAGGAGCTTCAAGCCTTGGAAAGACAAGGCGGCGCTGTGATGGGCCAGAGTGTACTAGGGAGCGCACGCCTTTGTAGTCTGGACTTGCTGGTGTGTGCCTAACCCTTACAGGATGCTGGAGAGAAAGGCCCAATTTAAGAGGGACAGCTGGGTCCAAGAGAAGGCGGGTGAAGACAGATGAGGAGAGCCAAAGGAACATCTGCCAGAAGAACTGCAAAGAGTCCCCATCTTTCGGAGAGGCCATGCAAGCGGCAAACGTGTGTGATTCCAGATGAGCAAGAGAGAGGGAAGGGAGAACAAAAGGGCAGATGGGATCCCTGGCGTGCACGTTAGTCACATACCTGAAAGATTAAACGCGTTCGTGTCTAAACCTAAAACTACCTCACCCGGTACAAGGTTCCTGGTCGGTGAATCCAAACCAAGTCCCTGTAGGCACTAGTCACTGTTCTGAAGACAAGAGAACCCTCGGAGGAGGCACCCAGCACATAAGAGCGACGTCCTGCTCTCAGAAACGTGGGTGAGGCTGCAGGCGTGAGGGCAGAGGGTTGATTTCAGTCCTCTCCAGCCAGTTGCTACAGGATTCAACATACAGACCTAGCTAGGAAATTCCACGGTCTTCTAGTTCTAACAGTCACACAGGCGGGATCACAGGACCACAAGGTCTGCCACTCCCTGGAAACTAGTCCAGCAGAGGATTCTCAGTAACAGACAACCACCAAAGTGACCTCAGGAGATACTTGGAAGCGGACACTTCCATCCCCTCGCAGGACAGTCCAAGGACTCCAGGTGCCCACTGGCTCTGGGGACGCCTGCCTCACGCTTGCCCGCCCCCCTCAGTGCGGGGAAACCACATTAGAGGACGGAGCTTCTCCCGAGCTCTGAAAACCATCAGCTGGGGCCGGACCCACCTGTGTTGGATGGAGTGAAGCCTGGCAGGGAGGGGCTGTTGAGGCCGGGGAGCAACACGGGAGGAATGCCCTGGAGCGCGGGATACGTGGTGGGAAGGTTAAGAGCCTGGAGGGGCGCGTTGTCAAACATCCCTTGCTGCTGGGCCGCCAGTCCAAGGACCTCGTTCGCCTTTTTAATCCGGTCCAGCTCTTGCTGAGCCATCAACTGACGGACAGTGGCTGGGTCAAAATATTCTTTCTCCTTGTCCAGCTGGCTTCCAATGGTGTCCTTGACTTTGGAGATATGCTGTTGGGAAAAGATATGGTCACGCACAGACAGCCGCGCGCTGTACTTGACACCACACAAAGTGCATTCTGTTTTGGGTCCCTCGTAACTCGTTTGGTTTATACCAAAATGCTTGGCCATGCTTAACTTGGACTTCTTCTCTTTTGCCCGGGCATTCTGGAACCAGACCTGAACAACTCTCTTTGGCAGTCCGATGTCATTGCCCAGGACCTCACACTCCAGCATAGTGGGGGTCCTATAGTCATTAAAGCATGACTTGAGGACCTTCAGCTGCAGATTGGTCATCTGGGTGCGGAACCGCTTCTGCCCGGGGCGATCCCCGCTGTCACCGGCTTTGCCGGCAGACCCGCTGGCCCCAGGGCTGGGGGAGCAGGGGTCTGCGAGGCTGGAGGTCTCGCTGTAGTCCACTGTACCTTCATTGTCGTACTCCTTGCTGTAAAAGCTCGGGGCGGGGCTGACCAGACCAGACGACAGTCGGTCTTCATACTCGGACATGGCCATCATGGCCGCTTTGGTCAGCCCCTCGTTAGGCGCAGAAGATTTGGTTTCGGTCGCTATCCCCGTGGCGCTGTCGTTATCGGCGTTGCCCTCGTCCCCCGTCGTGGTGTCGGTGATGGCGGTGTTGACCGAGGAGCAGTCGTCGTTGTCCAGCTTCGTCTGGTCGAAGTTGAGATTCACCGAGGACATGGAGGGGCTCTCGAAGTCTTCGATCCCCTCCACCTTGATGGAGGAGGGGCTGAGGAGGGTCCTGGGGGACAGCTCCATGGTCTTGCTCACCGGCGACAGGGGCACGCTCTGGCCGTCACCACCGCTCGGGGGCAGGTGGGAAAAGCTCGTTCCGTCGAAGATGTCCCCCTTCATCTGGAGCCCCCCGTCACAGTCCAAGAGCATGGCGGACAGCGTCAGGTTGTAGCCGGCCCTCTTGGCTTCGTGCCAGTGCCGAGACCGGATGTGCGCCTCGAGGGCCGTCTTGGCCTTGAACAGCGCCCGGCAGAAAGGGCATCTCCGGTGCGCCTGCGCGGGGCCCACGGCCCGGAACTGGCCTTTCCTCTCCCGAGCTCGCGTGTTCTGAAACCACACCTGCACCACGCGCTTCTTGAGGCCCACCTCGTGCGCGATGTGGTCCAGCATCTTCCGGGTCGGGTTGGAGTCCAGCAGGTACTTCTGGTAGAGGATCTCCAGCTGTTCCGGGGTGATGGTGGTCCTCAGGCGCTTGTCCCTCTGCGGCTCCTCTCCCCCGGTCCCGCTGTCGTTCTCGCCGGGGCTGGCGCTGGCCTTCTCCTCCAGCTTCCTCTTGAGCGTGTTCATGGTGGAGGTGGGCGTGGAGGGGGAGGTGGCGGAGCTCGCCGGGATCTGGGGGATGGCCCCCGACAGCAGCTGGCTGGCCAGGAGCGGGTTGCTGGGGTCGAACAGCATGAAAGGCATATCCAGCGACCTGTCCAGAAACTGGGGGTGGATGAACTGGTTCTGCGCGCTCAGGAAGTGGAGCTGCTGGTGCTCCTGCCAGTGCTCGAAGGACGGGAAGGCCAGCTTGCACTGGTCACACTGGTAGGGGATCAGCTGAGGAGGTAGGTTGGCCAGCTGCTGAGGGGTGGATGTATGCAGGGGCTTGAGGGGCAGGTGGGAGAGCTGGGAAGGGCTGGGGCTCGACTGGGGGAGGGGGCACTGCGGAGGCGGCGCCTGCGGAGGCGGCTGCGGCAGGGAGGGGGCGGCCAGCTGGGGGAGCTTGGGCTGGGGCGCGTTGGTCTTCGGCTCCGGCTGCTCTGGCTGCGGCGCCTCCGGCTTCGGCGGTCCCTGCTTCTCTTGGGTCTGGCTCGGCTGCGCGCTGGGGGGGTCGGCCTGCTTTGGCTTCTCGTCGCCGCCGGCCTCTGCTTTCGAGCTGAAGGCGGCCAGGTCGTCGGCCTCCGCCGAGAGCTGCAGGAACGCGGAGGGCGCTGCAGCGGCCGCCGGCGCCGGCGTGCTGTAGGCCTGGGAGGGCATGGGGGTGCTGCAGGAGGAGCTGGTGGGGGTGAGGATCTCCATGGCATCCATGGAGTCCTCGTTCTGGCTGTCGTCCTGCCCCTCCTCATCCTCGTCCTTGTAGCACAGCTTCTTCTGGTGTTTGATGAGATCGAAGATGCGCTGGAACACGAGGCTGCACTTTTTGCACTGGTAGTTGAGGTTGCTCGTCCGAATGTACCTATCGTTCGTGAGCTCGCGCCGCTCCCCGTCCTTGCCCTCGCCCTGGTTCTCGTAGTTTTTCCTGGCCTTCTGCCGGGCGTTTTGGAACCACACCACTATGACCCGCGTTGGCAGGTTCAGCAAGTTGGAAAGCTGCTCGAATTCGTCGTCCTTCGGGTAAGCGTTGGCGTCGAAGAAGTCCTGGAGGACTCTGAGCTGGTAGTCGGTGAACCTGGTCCTCGACGACCTCTTGCTCCCCCAGTACTCCTGCTTCTGCGGCTCCGGCGACGGCGGCCGGGAGTCGATCTTGAGCTCCTCCAGGCTGGTGATGGGAGGGTTGCTGAAGTTGTACGGGGAGTCCTTGTTGCGCTGGCGCTCCTTGAAGAGGGTGTTCCTGAACCAGTGCTTGATCACCTTCTGCGGCAGGCCCGACTTGTCCGCCATCTCCTTGATCTGCTCCTCGCTGGGCGAGTTGTTGATGTCGAAGTACTGGCGCAGCACGCGGAGCTGGTCGTCCGTGATCCTGGTGCGGGGCCTCTTGTTCTGCTGCTGGAGCAGGGTCGGGTTGAGCTGGTGCTGGTACAGCTGCGCCAGGTCGGCGGGCAGGGGCTCCACGGGGCCCAGCTGCGGGGGCAGCTGGGCGGGCAGGGTCTGCAGGGGCAGGGTCTGCATCATGAGCGGCGAGAAGATGGGCAGCTCCATGGGCATGGAGAGCTGGGTGAGGGGCACGGAGGGCTGGGCCGGGGCGATGGTGGGCGAGGTGATGGGCGGGGCCGAGGTGGGGATGGCGGGCGTGGGGGCCGGCTGGGGGGGCGCGGCGGGGAGCGGCGGCGGCGGCGGCGGGGGCGGGGGCGGCGGCGGCTCCGGGGTCTGCGGCCTCAGCGGGTACAGCTTGTCGTAGTGCTCCCGGTACCGCTTGGCGAACCTCTCCAGCTGCTGGAAGGGGAAGTAGTTCTGGTGCACGTGTTCCTGGTGGCTCTTGAGGATCAGGATGTTGGAGAAGAGCTTGCCGCACGAGTCGCACTCCAGCTTCTCCGGGCTCTCGCCCTGCTCCGTCCTGCCGTTCTTCTTCTGGACCTTCTGCTTGTTCTCGTTGTACTGGATGACCAGCTCGAAGCCGAAGTTCTCCAGCAAGGCCTTGGTCGCGTTCCCTCGGGCGTCCGAAGCGATGCGCGGAGGCAGCATGGAGCCCTCAGAACCACCCCCCGGTGCCAACTCTTTCTTCTCTTTGGCCTTCAAGGCATCCGGCAGTGATTCCTTTGGTCCCGTGGTCCCTTCCGGCCCCTCCGGCCCCTCCCGCTCTCGCTGGCCTTCCTTCTCCTTTTCTTTGACGACCAGTTTGTTCTTCTTCTCGGCGTGCGAGCTCGGCTGGAGGAGGGCTGAGTGACTCTGGGGAAGAGAGAGCTGAGGCTGCTGCTGCTGCTGCTGCTGCAGGATCTGCTGGTGGCTCTGCTGTGGGATCTGGACCTGGGCCTTGAGATCCTCCAGCAGGCCCGGGCCCGACCCCGTCAGCGTCAGCGCCCCGCTGGTCACCGGCAAGCTCACCTCGGGGTTGAGCTGGAACTCGGCACTGGGGATGTAGAAGGGGAAGAGGAGGTGCTGCTGCTGCTGCAGCTGGAGCAGGGTCTCGGTGGTCATGGGGAAGTGGGGGAGCAGAGTGGGGTTGAACAGCTGGGACTGGATCAGGGCCGCCTGCTGCTGCAGCTCCTGCTGCAAGTGGGCCTGGACCTGCGCCTGAGCCTGGGCCAGCGTCTGCGCTTGCTGCTGCTGCTGCTGCTGCTGCTGCTGTTGTTGCTGCTGCTGCTGCCTGGATGCGATCATATCTGCTAACTTCTTCCGGTTGGCCTCCTTGGGCTCCGCGGGGGAAGCGAGGTTGGCGCCGATGGGGGTCCCCAGCGGCGGCATCACCACGCTCTCCGTGGGCACCTGGCTCAGCAAGTTGGAGCTCGGGGCCACGGCGGCACCGCTCGGGTTGGTGGTGGCGAAGGTGTTGGCGCCGCTGGTGCTCACGGGGCTCGGGGTCGAGGAGCTGAGGGACACACCGCCGCCGCTGCTCCCGGTCCCGTTGCTGCTGCTGCCGCCGCCGCCGCTGCCGCCGCCGCCACCGCCGCTCGCGGCTTCCAGCTTGGCTGCCCGGGCCTTGGTCTGGTGCAGCACCGACCTCATGTGGATCTCCAGGGTGGAGCTCTGGCTGTAGGCCACGTTGCAGGTGTTGCACTTGAACGGCTTGTTGTCCGGGCTGCTGGTGGGCTCGGGCTGGCCCGTGGCCGACTCCTGGAGGGCCCTCTTCAACTTGTGCAGGTGCGAGACGGAGTTGTAGTGCACCAGCAGGATGTTCTTCTGCGTGAAGGACTCCTTGCAGACGGTGCACTTGTAAGGGCGGGAGGGGTCGAGGAACTTCTCCATGGTGAAGTTGGGGCCCTTCCTGAAGGGCAGCGCTCTTTTTGGCTCGGAGCCTGAGTCTTCCTGCACCGACCCGGAGTCGCTGCCCGTGGGGCTCTGCTTATCTTCCAGGTCACTCTCTTCCTCCTTGTCTTCCTCGACAATTATGGTGTGGTCCTCGGCCAGGGTGGGGTCCCCCATTGCCAGGAGGTCCCCGTTGGCTAGGAGCCCCCCGTAAAGCTGCTGGATGTCGGCCTCACTCAACTCCAGGTGGCTTGTCTCCAGGTGTTTTTTCAGAGCCTGGAAAGTCCGGAAACTGCGCTGGCACAGGCAGCACATGGTGGCGGCTCGGATCACGTGGTACTGGGAATGGAGCTGCAGCTTTTCAACGGTCTTGAAAGCCAGGCTGCACTGATTGCAGCGGTACTTGTACACGTGGCGGTCGGACACGGGCAGCTGGGGCCTCTTGGCGTGCACCTCGTTGAAATGGGTCTGAAGGGCGGCGGAGGTTTTGAAAACCTGGTTGCACCCTTTCTTCCAGCACAGGAAGCCTGAGTCTTCTCTCACGCAACTGGGGTCAGCGGAAGAGGGCTTCGAATCTCCAATGTGCTCTGTGCTTGCCGGCGGTAAGATGTTCTTTCCCAGATCCTCTGAAGTTTCTGTAAAACACAAACACGTCAAGCCCACAGATAGGGAAGGCTTTGTTTCCAGGGTGGCACCCAGGGCCGACCACCTAGCCAGGCTTTATGAACACCCAGCTGAGTGCCAGAGTCCCTCCACAGGGCCGGGAGGATATGCACATGAGCAAGGTCACATGAAAAGGGAGGAACAGGAGGATATACACAGGCCCACTTCATCACGGACCTGTGACATATACACCTAACAGTCTTTAAAATAGTGTTTAACCGACCCAGAAGCCTCGGTCTCATAAAAAGTTGTTTGAAGGTTACTGTTTGTTTGTTTAACTTTTTGATTTTTCAAGACAGGGTTTCTCTGTAGCTCTGGCCGTTCTGGCCCTCCTGTTATACAGACCAGGCTGGCCTTGAACTCACAGAGATCCACCTGCCTTTGCCTCCCAAGTGCTGGAATTAAGGTGTGCTGAGCCCTCCCCCTCCCATGAAGGTTACTGATCTTAATGGTACCATTTATGGTTACTTTTATGTTATTAAAAAAAAAAAAGTTAGCACATTATGTGGGCTGGAAAGATGGCTCAGCAGTTAAGAGCACTGGCTGATCTTCCAAAGGACCCAGGTTCCATTCCCAGTACCCAGATGGCAGCTCACAACTGTCTCTGACCCCAGTTCCAGGGGATTTGGCATCCTCACACACATACATGCAGGCAAAACACCATTGCACATAAAAAGTAAATAATAGCCCCCGACACTAAAAATGATGCTCTGCTCTGCTTGCAGATAGGAGCCTAACTTGACTGGCTCCAGCTAACAGCGGCTCGAGACAGGAGCTGAGACTTGCAGCTGAGCACGGGGTGGAGCTCTAGGGGTCCTGAGGAAGTGCTGGGGAAAGATGGAAGGACCTGGAGGGGACAGGAACCAGAAAAGAAGACCAACAGAGACAACTAACACAGTCCCATGGGGGCTTACAGAGACTGAGACATCAGCTACGGCACATGCATGGTCTGGACCTAGGCCCCTGCACACATGTGGCCAACGGGCAGCTTGGTCTTCACGTGGGGCACCTGGTGTGTGTGTGTGTGTGGAGGGCAGGGTAGGCTCTTTCTAATATGGACTCCATCGCCTGCTTTTGGATCACTTTCTCCTGGCAGGGCTGCTTTGCCTGGCTTCAGGGGATGAAGATACGCTCAGTCCTGATGGGACTTGATGAGCTGAAATGAGGGAGCTCCCCTTTTCTGGGGGGAAGGAAAAAGGGAAGGGGGAGGAGGAGAAGGGAAGAGAAAGGAGGGAAGGAGCACCCTTGGGATGTAAAGTAAATAAGCTGAAACAAAAAAAGGGGGAGGGAGGAAGAAAAAGTAAATAAATCTTTAAAATAAATTAGCACACCAGATCTGCTGTAAAGGACACCTACACTAATGTTGTCCTAAGTTGTGAGGAAGTTATACATTTTTGGGTTTGGGGTCTCTTAAAGGCATTTAGTTTCATGTTTAATGTGATTCTCTCTCTTTTTTTACTTTTTCCTTCTTTCTTTAATTTTTTTGCATCACTTTCTTGAACCCAGGTCCTTGCTCATGCTAGCAGGTAAGTATTCCCAATCACTAAAACTCAATGAGTCCATCATATACAAAAATACCCTGGCTTGTTCCAAGTCATCTGGGCACATCACAGGGAGGAAGGCTAAGGCAGCAGCAGTGTGGGCTGTAGGTGTCTGTGACAGTGCCTGTGTTAGAGCTTTGCAGAGGCCTAAGGGCCACTCCGCGATGGCAGCTGCAGCAGAAATGTCTGTGACAGTGGTCCTTACAAATGCTGTGTTTACAGTAAGGCAAGCCCAGAAGACTCCAACAATTCTATGACAACTAAGGGATCGTAACACCTCCGGATGGCAAGTCTCTAGCAACTTAGTCCTCAATGGAGGCCTCCAGGGGGACATACGCCCACCCCAGTATCCCACTGGATCTCATGCCAGGCCTTTAACTTTAAAGCTAGGTGAACAAACCGACTACGGGATCCAGGCCGACGCCGACAGCATACAGTGTTCTGGTGATGAAACCCAGCAGTCCCATCTACTCAGGGTATATTACATGGAATCCCTAGGCCCTCCCGCCTCATGAAAATTTTGATCCAAGAATCCATCTTGTTTCGGTTTGCAGGAATAAAGATTGATGACACTAACCAGGCTGTTTTCCCGCCTCTTCCAAATTGGAATTCCCATCTCGGTCCGGAACAGCAGTAGGGAGAAACATGCTGCTGGGCATCACCGTCTCAGGGGCGGTCACCTGAGGAGAGGGGAGAGCAGGGAGATGGGAACAGTCAGGCACAGGGAACAGACACAAACTACGAAAAGGTTCAAAAATGATTTAATGAGCAAAATTAGCCTTCACCGGTGTAGAGCTAGGTGTCACTTTTCATAGCTCAGTGAAGACTCCTGTTTATTAGACAAAGCTCACATCAGTCAAAAGTGTTTCTACGGTTACATTCTGGACATAATTAGCAGTGCACACTTGAAGAATGATCTTATTATTAATATTTTTCTTTTATGCAGAATTTTGACTTTGATCACTGACAATGTTTTGTCATGGGCTGTGAACCTTCTTGTGCTGAACCAATTAGGTTAGATAAGTTGAAAGGCCCACCTTAAGCTGCTGAAAACATAATAAGGGCCCTAATTAAATCATACCCGGTAAAGTACACGGTAATCTTGAAGCAGGGAGCATTGTAGCACTGCTTTCGAAATGGATTCAGGCAAGGAGAGGAGGGGAGCCGGAGAGAAGGAGAGGGTAAGAAGGGAAGAGGAGAACAAAGAGAAGGCCAAGGACGCGCAGACACGCTGGCACATCTTCCGGGAAACGACGTCGTGTAACCCTTTACAAGCTGATGATCAAGCACAAACAGGCGGTTTTGGTAACTCGTGGTGAGTCACAATTTGGCCCCTTTTGCGTGAGGGACACAGCATCAGAGGGAGCGTGTGCCCAGGACCCCAGCCCCTCACGGAGCATCTCCATAATTATCTCCGATCTAAGTAACTACATTTTAGGTCAGATGCTCAGACTTTCCCCTCTGCCTCCCTGCTGTGTGGCCAGGAGCTAGCCCCAACAGCTTATCGCAGGTT
The DNA here is from genome assembly GCA_010120015.1 of Rhombomys opimus. NCBI lineage: Eukaryota > Metazoa > Chordata > Mammalia > Rodentia > Muridae > Rhombomys > Rhombomys opimus. Next base: position 10,061,022 of record REGO01000005.1, read on the forward strand.
CTGTGTGACGGTGGTAGGCAGCCCCTAGCACGCAGACTAAGGAATAAGGGTTCCCCTCTGAAAAGCAATGCACAGGTGGCCACCTCCTCAGAACCAAATGATCTCCCCTCTCCCAGCAACTGCCCACTGCCTGCGACTCCTCAGTGTGCAGTGGGACCTGGAGACCATCCATTCGCCTTGTCTGGGAGGGGGCACGTGGATGGTATAAGGCATGGATGGTGTCGGAGGGCAGGCCAGGGAGCAGCTACGGTCATGTCTCCTTGTACGCATGTGTGGCCTTCTCCAAACTAGAGGGGAGGAGAAAAGCGGCCATCCCTCTTTGCCCGCCATGAGGCGGGAGAAACTGTCAGCCAGAAGATTTCCGAACGAATCAGAAATTGTCTTTAATTTGACAAGTGTTGGAGGAGAAGTGGGAGATGACACAGCACTGGGCCCCCCCTGGAGGCCCCACGGTACCAGTCAGGCAAAATTTCAGTGGACAGCAATTCCACTCAGAGAGTTTTGTTCACACTTGATACGTTAAGGATATTTCAATGACTGAAGGATCCCAGCCTTCCTCCAAGAGCTGCTGACATGTTCTCTAGTGTCACCAACAACAGGCTCAACAAGAAGACAAGAAACATCCCCGACCACTAACCAAACAGAGTTCATATTTAGGCGTGTGACATGTTTTTTTGGTTTTGTTTTGTTTTGTTTTGTTTTGTTTTGTTTTGTTTTATTTTGTTTTGTTTTCCCACCCAGCTCCAGAAGCCAATAGGCACAAAACTTAAGCGACAGGCGCTACAGAGGATCCCAAGAAACCCCATGCTAGGAAGAGCAGGTGTGTGGCAGGTGAATGGGAAAAACACACGCCCGCCCTCAGACAGCTGCATGGCACACAGAGCCTGCGGCAGCTGCTTAGAGAGCTAAGCTAGCTGTTGAATTGTCCCGAACAGGGTGGAGACTGCCAAACTCAGTCTATTTTCTTTTTTAATAGAAAGCATTTCTGACCATGGTGGTTGGGGAGTCCAGCGGGAATCCAAGAAGTGAAAGGTCACCGATTAATTTATAGTCTTGAGCCGAGGGAGAGGACGAGGTTGGGGGTAAAAGGGGGAGAAAGAGAATGAAAAAAAAAAAAAGACACCCCCCCCCACAAAACCTCTTTTCTCAGTTGTAGCTGCATGATCAGTCCTTTTCGGGGATCTTTAGGAATTATGAAAAATGAATCATGAGAAAAAAAAAAGCCCCACAGAGTAAAAAAGAATAAAATTATCTATCACCTCTGCCGCGCATCATTATAGAAAACCACGGGCTTTTTACAGGCATTACAGTAAGGCAGCCATCCCCTCCAACAGACTCAGTACGACGGATCAGTAATTGTTTTCATACACTTTAATTAGAAAACCTCAGATGGCTATGAATAATAATGGAAAAGAGAGACTTTTGCACTTGAAAGGTTGAAGTCAATCAAGTGTGAATGACGGCAAAAAAGGAGGAAAAAAAAAAAAGACACCAATTCATCAGCCCTGTGTTGTCTCGCTGCGACTTTAATCATAATTCCTGATTGGGATTCAAGAAGGCAGTAAGCAGCGGTTCTTTGTCTGCCTTCACCTTCCATCAATTAACTCTCCCCGAAATATAATCATCAACCTCACATGCTCCCCTGCATCTTAATCTGGCCTCGGAACCTGGAACTCCTGCCCCGTGTGTGTTCAGGGAGGGACTTAGGTCTGCACGCCTTGTCTCCACTCTGCTGTGCCAACCTGTGTGGGGAGGCGGGGGGTGAGCTGGCATATGAGGTGTGACAGGCCAGAGATCCCCAGGAGGCACAGAGAAGTTCCCTCCAGGGACCTAAGGGCCTAGGAAACCGAGTGGGGTCTGCTTGTGTCTGAACGAAGGTTCATGGGGAAGCTGCCTCACTGTGTAGATGGGGGCCCTCATCAGTTCCCAAACATTACTGTTTCCAGGCCTGTGCCTCTTCCTCCTCCTGCCAGTTTCCAGACCTTTGTACTCCAAGCTTCGTCCTAGAGGGCCAGAAATGTCATCATGCCAACATCTCTCACAGAGGAGCCCAGCCCAGAGAGGAGAGGGGTCCAAAGGCACTGCTCCTCACCTTGGCTGCCATGGTTTCCCAAACATATCGGGCTCCTGGACTGCATGGACGGTTCAGAAGGTCACAGCCACAGTCTCTAGTGGGCCTAGTACGCCAGTCACTCAACTGTGCTGAGTGAAGATCCGGAAAGGCTTTCCCTTCCAGCAGGGACATCAAAGCCTAGCGTGTCCAATCACCGCCATTCTAAGTTTGGCCTAACCTCTGAGGTCCTCAGATAACTGGGGCCCACCACTGGCTTTTCTGCAGGTAACACCTTCCTCTCCTCAGGTGCCTGCCCTCTACACCTCCAACTATGGCCAATACATAGCTCAGGCACCTACAAGCACAGGGACTGATTTTTTCTGGTGGCCATTTGTGGTGGTTTATATACGAAAAAACGACCCTTGCAGGCAGACATACTTTAACGCTGGGTCTCTAGCTGGGGGTGCCATTTAGAGGCTGAGAAAGTGCAGCTTTGCTTGGAGAAGTATGTCAACAGGGATGGACTTTGAGGATTTTTCTCTTTACCCCGCTAGTTCTCTGTGTCTCTCTGTCTCTGTTTCTCTCTCTCTCTCTGCTCCCTGTGCCTGCTCCTGTGTCTTCCTGCCATAATAGACTCTTAGCTCCCTGGAACCACAAAGCAGATTCAATTCTCCCCCTTTTTTAAGCTGCTCTTGGTCACAGTGTTTCACCACAGTGGCAGAAAAACCACCATACCTGCACATCCATAAACACCAAACGTGTCAAGCCACATCAGTTGTCCAGGAATATTTAAGTGGACTTCATATTAAGACAGAGTTCTTCCGGTTAAGGAAAACAATCAGCCGATTAGGGCCAGCACTCCCTCAAGATTGGCGCCGGCCACGACCCCAGATGCTCTCCTCCCATCTCCTCTGAGGCAAAATCAAGTACATCACAAGAGTGTGCAGAGGTGAAGGGAATGCCAGAAGGAACCATGGGCTGTGAAGTGGGTACCGAAAATCTGGAAGCAGAAGCTTTCATGTACGGAGCCTTCTACTCCGAGGCTGAACATGTACTAACAGAAACCGAAGAGGGTCACATCAGGCTACGAAGCTTCCTGCCTAAGCAATTCCAAAGCAGTGGCCTTGTGGAAAGGGAAGGAGGGCCTTGGGTGATTTTCTCATTTGCCCTCTACGTAATATCGGCCAGTCAGTGCCCATGTTTGGGCCAGTGAGGAGCAGTGGCAAGACAGGGTGTCTGCTCCCAAGAAGCTCACAACCCAGAGGAGCCTAGGGAGAACGCAACCCCTCAGGAAGTTCAGTGAAGGTGGCAGCCCCCAGGAAGAATGTTTTTGAGCACCGAATAACTCACATAATTTCAAGGAATCAAAGGTTTCCCTGTCAGGGGGAAATCCATGGACTTGAGTGAATTTCCCGTGGTCAACTAGAATACTCACTTCTAACCTCTTTCCGCCTCCTCAGTATTTTTAAGTTATAAATAAATCACTTGAGTGGATCCCAAAGCACCACGGCTACACCTCCTACACCTGGGGGAGGAGGTGTAGGAGGTTCTGGTCCACGCTATGACGTCTGAAGGGCATTCATTACTTCTTCTGGGAAACTGCCTTTAGCAAGCCTGCTCTTCCAGGCGCCAGGCGACAGATGTGGAAGGGCTACATCCAATTCCACGTTTAGCTCAGGTTATACCCTACTGATTCCCCATGGTAGAGAGTCTTCAGGTTTGTCTGTCAAACGTACCTCGAGATAAGGGGGCCCAGGTAAGATCAGTACTGCCAACGCCTCCCATATGCTGGACAGCAGAAATACCTTCTCAGAAAGCCTGGTGCCAGCATTCACTGAGGAAAGCACCCTTCCAAAAGACTACCAGGCGAATGGCAGCTATGCCAAGGCCTAGATTTCCAAGAAAGACTCAAAGCCTTCACTTTTCAGTGGAAATCCACATGGCGAATCCCCCAGGACAGACGGAAGGAGATGGGAAGCCTTAGGACAGACCTCCTGTGGCTTGGATCCAGCTGCCTTCTACGTCCTGGTTTTGTCTCAAAACTCTAGGCATGAGCTGAAAACTTAATCGCTTTCAGGGCTTGACTTCTAGCTAGTGATGAGTGGGGTGCTGCCTGTGCACAGACTACAGGCCTCCTCCTCCTGCTCTCCTCCTACCCTATCAGACCCCACAGGCAGACCCCACGCACAGCTCTCTGACTTCCATCACACTGCAGGTAAGGCACAGCAGCACAGCCTCTACAAGACCTTGTCTCTACGTACCATCATCACCATCGGCACCATCCTCATCAGTATACTTTTTAAATTGTATTTTTCTTTTAGACATAAAGTCTCATATCCTCCAAGGCAAGCCTCCAACTCATAATCCTCCTGCCTGAGTGCTGGGATGATAATGATGTGTACCACCTGGCCTACTTTCAAAAGTTTGTTAACTGGCACATATAATTATTCAGCTTTATGGGGCTCAATGTGAAGTTTTAAAACATGTATACTCTTGTGTGCTGAGCCAATATGGGCCTTGGCATATTCAGCTGCTTGAATGTTTATCATTTCTTCATGAAACATCAAAAAGCTTCTCTTATATTCCAAATATACACTGTGGCTGACTATAGTTAGCCTACTGTGCAGGAGAACACTGAAATGCTCTCTTCGGACCCACCTCTAACTTTGAATACTCTGACCTCCTCCCCGACATTTCCTTTCTAAAATGGCTTCCCTGTGCTTATATAGTTGTTGTTTGTAATACCTAAAACTTACACATAAACAAACAAAACTGTAGGCTACCTTAACAGTTCTGTGGACCAGAATAAAAACAGACCAGAACCAGAGTTTAAAACCTCAGAATGAGAAAGGCTGGTGACGGGGGCCAGTAGGGAGACAAGAATCACAACAGTTAGACTTGCGCGCGTGTGCGCACACACAGACAAGAGAGCTGAGGAAGAATGGATCGGCAAGCAAAGCTTCATTAGACCCCGAGAGGCAAGCAGTGGCAGTCCACCAAGGTCACTTCTAATTTAGACCATCTAATTGGCAAACAGGCTCCAAATGGCTATCATCTCACAGGGCTTGGAATTAATGAAGCCCGATTATTTTCATTACCTTCCTCTGAGATGGAGACAAAGTGAAAGAGCTGATACGCAGGTGGGTGTGACAGCCCCAGGGCCAGGGGAAGAGAAGAGGCCCCCTTGTGGGGGAGGGGAAGCCTGCCCCTTGAGATCCCCACATACATGGAGCAGAGAGAGTCATAGACGCCCATTTAAGGCTCACAAGAGACCAAACTATTGTCCCCCAAAGAGAGGCTGAGGGAAAACCACAAGCAAGGCAAGGCCAGGAGCAGAGGAGGGACACCTTGGTGTGCATAAAACCTGGAGTAATAGTGGACCAGAAAAGAGGAAGAGGACGGACTACAGGAAAAAAATAAAAAGGTGTTCTTGGCTCAGCCTCATTTCAGCTGTGAGGTCCCATTTTGTTAATGATTAAGGAACAAAGAAAACGTCCCCGTATTAATGATCTAGGATCCCGGCGGTATGTCCTGTCACTTAGAAGACATTGATCAATTAGAATAATTTAAGAGTATTGAAATGCATGCTGGGTGGTCCTTCCCATTCTTATTGAGGGGCTCTCATCCTTCCCCCCGAGAAGATAAGGGAAATAACTATGGGGACAGAGCAGAAGTGGCAACGTTCCCCCAACATGAACCCTTGGCTTGTGTGGAAATAAGACTTTAGTTACTTGAAATCCACATGGGGGGTGGGGCGGGGCAGGGCGGGGCTGGGGGGTGGGGAGAGGGTGAGGCCATCCAGGAGGAACACTTGTCTCCTTGTCCTAAATAAAACTTCAGAGATTTCCTTCTTTCATGTGACGTGTAAAAAGATACCGTCTGTGCTGTTTCCAATAGGCCGCGAAGAAGTATGTGTGTGGGTGCCGATTCTAGAGTAGACCAGTGCTGCAAATGTTGCCAGCGGAGAGCATGTTTTCACCCCCCCACACACAGTAAAAAGAAGGGGACCCATGGAAGACACAGATATGAGATGCAGAGCATAAGCAAGCAGCTGTTACCATAGCAACAGACGTATTAGACACTGCAGGTTCCCGAAAGCTGTCTGATAAGGTATTATTAAATGAAGCCTCCTCAAAAACGCTCTCCACTTACAACGGGACGGAAAGACACCGAGTAAAAAGTAATCTATTTCCATTTATCAAGAACTTCCTTTCTGATGGACTGGAACCCAATACAAGCTCCTTCCCGAGAACTTTAGACCTACACACCAAATAGAAATTCTTCAGGATGTCTAGCTTTGGATACGCTGCTCTATGGCCCACCTCCACCAGGGAGCATGTGTCTGAGAGCCTTTGCCAGCTTTTCCTATTTTGCAACCAACGCTGCCTTGCCTGACCCACTCTGCTCATTGCCTTGCCATTTGGGATCCAAGGAGACAGAACTTCTTCCTCTTGGAGGATGAATGACCTCACTGTGAAACACGGGAAGGGGAGCTTTAGTTTAGAGGCATCCTCCTCAGACGGCTTTCAGAGCCCGCAGCTCCACTTGGCTAAGCACAAACAGATAAGCTGTCAGAAAGCCTAACCAATACTTTCCCGGGGCCAATTTTCTAATAAAATTACTGTAAAATACCCTTTGGGGACATGATTTTAACCACAGGTTCATTATCATCACTTAGTTGTAGAACAATTGCAAATTCCATCTTAACACCAAACTTTTCCCAAGAACGGCCCTGGCATCTGACCAAGATTAGCAGTGTAGGCATTAGAGAGGGTTCCAGGTTTACCCTGGAGTGTAGCTGCACGCTCCCCCAGCCCCTAGACCTCATCAGTTGGGGATCGGGAAGGAAAACACATCGCTGGCAGAACTATCCACTAGGACGGCCGCGTCACGACTCCCGCTTCCCGTGCAGACGGCCCCTTACGTCTGCTCTGAAGCCCACAGAAGCCCTTAAACAGTCACACCTCTCACGTCTCACTATTTTCAACTCCGCCTCACAATCTAGGAGCGCTCGGATACTAGCAAACTGACTTCCTGTGATCGGCACATTCCCCACGGTTTGCACACTTCTCGGAAACGTCTACGGAACATCTCTATCATCTGTGAGAAGATGAGGCCTGGTGAGGTGTCTGTACAACGGGAGGAGCACTTTCTCCCGTGAAATCTCAGCGTCAGGGGTTCAAGACCAAGCTAATCAACTAGTTCTCCCAGCGTATCGGGCGTTCCCACAGGTGCTTTTTGTGTCTGCACACGGCTACCAGGGGGGCTCGGAACAGGACAGGCTGCGGTGGCTGTGGCACCGTCTTCACTGGCCTTTAAGACAGCTGGAGGTCACTTCTTGACGATGTGCTGTGCAGTGGGTCACCTCCAGAGATATCTCGGGGGACAGGCGTCCCAGGCAAACCTCATGGTAATGATCTGCCCTTAAAGACTTCGCTGGCCAAAGGTTCATAGTGACCATGAAAATTACCACTTAAAATTTGCCTTTCTGTTAGGAAAAGTGGCAGTGGCAGCCCATGCCACTAATCCCAGCACTTGGGAGGCAGAGGCAGGTGGCTCTCTGACTTTGAGGCCATCCTGGTCTACGGAGTAAGTTCCAGGACAGCCAGGGCTACACAGAGAAGCCCTGTCCCCCTTCCCCCTAAATACCAAATGAATGAATAAATGAATGAATGTAAGAAATAAAGGCATAACCAACAATGGATACCTGAAATACAATTCGCATCCTCGTACTAAGGGATATAAGCCTGATTTACTGTCTAATGTATTCCGGTCGGTCGTGGAGATTACCACAGGCCCACAGGTGTTACACTAGAGTCATCCGAAACAACCAAAACAGCCATCCAAGCAGAAGAAAAATGTAGAAAAAACAGAAACAAAACCAGCAACTCTCTCCCACACCTCTTTCTGAGCCTTCAGGTTCCCGGGGTTGCGGGCACTCAGAAAGTGAGAGGAGGCCCGGGAAAGCCCCAAGGCTGGGGGACTACGAGGGAAGCCTGGCCTGCGGAACCCCTCCCAGCACAGGAGGACCCACTCTTCTCACAGGGGGTCATCCCCACACGCTGAGCAGCCTACCCAAAAATGCCCACGGAAGGGGAATTGGTGCCTGAAGGATCCTGGGTGGAAGCTGAGGCCACGCTGCTTTAGGGGATTCCCAGGGGCTTGTTTCCCGTTCCCTGGGTACATCAACCACCGGGCCCAAACATCCTCATCCAACACTGTTCACTGCTTCTACCTAAGCGGACTGGATTGGAAATGCTCTCAAAGCCATGCGCCTGCAGCCTCGCGTCACCTTACTATGCCACTGGTGGCCCTGGCACAGTCGAAAAGGAAGACACTGTCGCCAGCCACAGCCTTCTGAAGTCTTCACGGTCCGGTGAGAATGAAACGGTAATGTTGTCCTACTGGCCAGGTCTACGACGGCCATTTAAGAGTTAGCCTTTCCAGGCCTGCGGGTGTGACGGTGGTCACGCTCAGATGGAAAGCCTGCACTCCTGAAGCAGCATGTCCTACCCAAGCGGATGGCTCTCCTGCGCTGAGAACAAAATACCTACTTGAGAAAGGCTCACGTTTTCCAGCCTTCTACACAGAGGTGTAAAACGGTCCAGATTTTCACTGACCCGTGACGCACGGGGTTGAGTGACGTCACTGAGACTTAGTTTCCTCCTCTGTTAGTGGGAGGGTGTTCTTAAAACAGCTGGCTATGAAGGTGAAACAAGGCCTTGGGAGAGCCAGGCAGATCCCAGACTGACCAACGAAGGCCTGGAGGTTCCGAATAACGGCTTCTTGATGCGAGACCAGGAATGGCAAAACCTTGCACACACCTGGGATGGGTTCTCACACTGCCAGTGTTACACCAGCTTTCTGGGCTGACAGAGGGGGTCTTGCTCGCGTTACGGCATGGCTCTTGACCTCTGAAGGAAGTCACCCTGGCGCCGCACGGTACCCACCCTGGCGGCCTTACCGTCATGATGAGCTTCTCCACGCAGTCGGGTGCCACGCTGTGGAGGTGGGTGAGGTGCAGCTGGAGGTGGATCTTGTTGTTGAGCATGTCTTGGCACAGGGGGCAGCGGAGCATGGGCTGCACGGAGTGCTGGGTCATGGCGTGCACCCGCAGGCGGTTCACATCTGCGTTGCTGTACTTGCAGTAGGGACACTGGTACATCTGTGAGGACACCCGCCACTCTCCACTCAGTTGTGTGTTCCCTTCTAGAGCTGGGTCTTCCCGAGACCCACCCACCCCAAAATTCATTCCCCACCAACATCTAAAACACGCTCCCCCATCCCCTACACACACACACACACAGACACACACACACACACACAGCAGCAGCAGATTCCTTCTGCCCTCACCTGCTCTGGTTTGATCTCCTCCGACGCCTTCGGCCTCTTCGAAGAGAGCGGAGTCTCGGAGCTACCTGGGAAGGAGGTGCGTTTGGCGGATGCAGGGGAGTCTGTCAGCTCCTTCTCAGCCTGGCCAGACGATGCTGCAGGAAAAAGCACAAGGTGCAATATAGTAAGTAACCAGACCGGGTCGGCTCAAGGAGGCTCTGTGCTGGATGAGGATGACCCTCACAGAGAACACCAGGTTTCTCAAGACGCCAAGGTTCAGGCAGAGTGACTTAGCACGCTGGTTGGGAAAGCCGCACGTTGCTTCTACCCCGCAACCCTACCCCCACAAATCCCTGTTACTACCTTAACAACTGGATGGCGGACAGAGAAGGGAAAAAACGCAGTAAAAGGCCCTGGGGTTAGACTCCCTCTTCCTCTAATTCCCCACTGTCTAACCCAGCTTGCTGCTTGATGTGGGGCTGGGGGAGAGGAGCTGGGCAGCAGAAGAGTCTCACTGAATCCTTCACCAGCCCGAGTAGCAGGGACACTGAGCCACAGACCCTAACAGTTCCGTGCTCCCAACTCTATTGTCCCACCTCTCGGAATCACATCGGCGTCACAGGCACGGTGGACATTTGCATGCCTGTGACGTCTTAGGCCTGGGTTCAGCAGTTTGCTTTTGGAGAGGAAATGACTGAGTGGAAATAGGTGTGGATCCTTGTGGTAACTGAGGCAGTGCTGAGGATGCACACCCTAAGGGCTCCCCTACAGTAAAGAGAGACTCCAACGTGGTTGGGTTTGCTCACCCCAACCCCGCTTGCCAACTAGCGACTCAGGGTTCTTACTTAATTTTCATGCAAAATTCCACTTCTTCAGAATGTTGCTTAAAGCAGTAAGGATAAAAACAAACAAAAACCAAACCAAGACATGAATCCTTATTCGCTGATGGTGGGGGTGTAAATTACTACCTTCGTTATGGAATCCATTTGGAGGCTCCTCAGAGAATTAAAAGTAGAACTACTATCTGCCCCAGCTAGCCAGTCTTCAGCATATACCCAGAACTCCACACCCTTGCATTTACAGATGCTCTGTTCACTATAACAAGGAGATGGAACCAACCTCACTGTCCATCAACAGGTAAACGGATATGGAAAATATGGCACATACATAAAATGGAACGCTATTCAGCTCCAATGAAAAAATGAGCTCACAAAGTTTATAAGAAAATGGATGGAATTCGAATGTATAATACTGAGGAAAGTCATCTAACCTCAGAACGAAAGAAAAACTATATTTTTCCTTCATATGCAGATCCCAGCCTATAATGTATATATAAATACATGTTAACAGGGCGGGCATGGCGGCATATGCTTGTGATCCCAGCACTCGGGGAGGCAGAGGCAGGTGGATCTCTGTGAGTTGAGGCCAGCCTGGTTTACGAACTGAGTCCAGGACAGCCAAGGCTACATAGAAAAACCCTGTCTTGAACCCTCTCCCCCCAATACACACACACACACACACACACACACACACAGGTGAACAAATGTATATGCAGGCACAGTGTGACATGTGGAAAGGAGAACAAGACAGAGATGCCAGACGAGGAGGAAGGGTGGGTGCAGGTAAAGGGCACGAGTCATGACAGAGGATATAAAGCTAACTGCTTTTCTATTTCTAACTCTGTATGGATTTTTTTTCTTTCAGGCTTTTGTAGTGGCTAAGAGCATAAAAATGCAATTGACAGCGAAAGCATGAAGCAAGGCTCACAGCTTGGGAATGGCTGCTCTGTGTAGTTCACGGACGTGTGTGGGCTGGGGCACGCGCTTGCCTGAGTGGCTTCCTCAGAGCTGATGTTTGTTTCACTTGAAAACTCCTTAAACCAAAGTAATTTGATTTGAAGGAAAAAAAAAAAACTGAAAAAATTTATCACAGAATTGAGTCGCTGTTTCAGAAAGCCCAAGTTTCCCTCTGTTGTAAACCACGTTGCCGTCTCATTCGCTCTGTCATCTGACAAGTATTTTCAGTTTGTACACGACTTTGAAATTGGTTCTGCTGTGGATCCCAAGGTGCTGTCATTATAGATGTGTACTTTCTTGAAAGTTTTTACTATATTACATTTTCTTTACTAGGGGTGTGTGTGTGTGTGTGTGCGCGTGTGTGATATGCATGTTTGCATTCACACACACACACACACACACACACACACACACACACACACGTGATGATCAGAGGACAATTTGCTGTAGTTGGTTCTCACCTCCCAACCCGTGGGGCCTGGGTTTGGAACTTGGGTTGTGAGGTTTGGCAGCAAATGACTTCACCCACTAAACTGTGTGCTTTAATAGCAAATTATTCGAAAAATAAACTTTGAAATCACAAGGCCATGCTTTTTTTTTTTTTTTTTTTTTATTGCCAAATACAAGAAATATTCCAGGAAGTTGATGCTCTTCCCAGAACGTACACCCTGTGACCTCTAACCCCGGTATCTTGGTAACCTGGTCTCCTTTAGTTTGTAGGGCATCTATTATTTAAAAAGTACAAGGGCAGGCATACTCCACACAGACCCCCCCCCCTCCTCTCAACACAGATTCATAACAGTATTTTAATCTGTCTCGGATCGACTTCAAGCCCATTTTGCCCTTAATGGGAGTTATTCATTTTCACTTGAAAGGTAATACGCGATGGCTGGATCTTTAATGTGATGGACTGGCTGCTGATTAACTAGGTGCTGTAACATTTGAGACCAGCTCCCCCATGGCCCATTTCCCGTCTCCCGGCCCCCATCGGAAGTGATCACACAACCCCGAGCCTCAGGACCCTGGAGTGTCACGGCCCCAGTGCGTGGGCACTTCCACAGCTGCAACTCTTCCTTCTGCCGGAGCGTGTTCCTTCTTTCCCACGTACTGTTTCTTCAAGTAAAGGCTAAAGATGGGGGTGGCGAGACCTGACAGGCTATGGGCAGACGGCAATGGTGGAGAACTCCCCCTTTCAGTGGACTAGGGGAAGGGAATGCGGGGAAGAGAGAGGGAGGGTTGGGTTAGGGGGAGTTGAAAGAGGGGGCTTCAATCGGGATATATAATGAATAAATTGTGAAGAAAAAAAAATAAAAAAAAAAAAAAAAGAGATGGGGGTGAGTGGAAGCCGCCAATGATACTCTCTTTCCAAGCTTACTTTCTGTGTGGGCTGACTTTCCCCACCCTTAAAGGTGTAGGGGGATGGGAAGACGGGGTAGACCTTGGAGGAACTGAGGGAAGGAGTTTGGGGTGGGGGCTGAATCTCATCCAAACACAGTGTGTGGAATTCTCAAAGGATTGATAGAAATATTTTTAAAGCTGAGGGTTCCAACTCACCCTCTCTGCTCCCCTATTTCCAAGCCACAGGCACTGGGTTAGGCTCAGCGCTTACGGCAGGAAAGAGGACGGCCACCCGAACTCCCTTCTGGCAGAGGCAACCAGGCTGCAGGTTCTGCCCCGGGTGTCCATTCTGCCCTGGGTGCCAGTCCTACCCAGTCCTGTGTTCGCTATGGGACGACAGCACTGCCTACTGAAGGCCTCCATCACCTGCCACCTCTGTGTGAGAAAACGGACAGTTGGCTGGCTGCTCAGCAGTGTGAGGCTGAGAGTCAAACACAGCGGTGAAGCATCAGCTCGCTCGCAGGACGGGAACTAGCCTCTTCCTTCAAGTGGAGCACAGGAAGTGTGGCAAGGTGGCGGAGGGGAGAATTCTGGCATCTAGGGCTGCTATTCTTTGCCCCGGCCTCGGGAGGAGAAATCTTTATTGCCTTTCTCCCACCAGCCCTCTCCCCAAACTCCAAGTGCTTTTGGATTCTAAAGCTTCTTTTGTCACTGTGAGCTAAGGAGCCATCACAAAGTGTTTAAAAAGTAACAGTGAAAGAAAAAAAATCCACACACTGGTTCACTTATTCCTCTTTCTTCCCACAAACACAACAGCCAGCTGTATATGAAACATTATAGCCACTGGAACACAAACTTCCGGGTTCATCTCCTCTCTACCAAGAAAAATGTAACATTGTTCTTAAGTAAAATTTGCTCAGCAGTGGACATTAGATCCCTCACAGCCCATCAATTCCTTTATTATTTTTTTTTAAAAGCATTTTAAACAGTTGCTCAGGCTCCAGCATTGCCCTGGGAGGTGTGGGGAGACTGTTCCTAGGTTAGATCAAGTCCATCTGGCCCTAGCCCCTGCCTCGCTTTGACTGCAGACATTAGAATCAGTTCCTGGCAAGGCTGGGTAAGGATCCTGTGTATAATTCCTGCACACCAGCAAACACAGTTCTCCATCAGCAAGCTGCATAATAGTTTATCAAAAGCCATGGGGACTCAGGCTTTTCTCTGAATGACCTCGTAAGAGCCAGAATTTCAAGATCCATTTCTATCCCCCTCCTGCCACTGGTACACACTGCCGGCATAAGGAAAGGAGGTGGGATGGACACCATGAGAAAGTACTGAGGCTTTCAGCCTTCAAAACTTCTCTCAACTCTATCTTAAGCTCTAGAAGAGGGGTATCACAGTACAGAAAACACCAGTTTAAAAAAAAATCAATTACTGGTCATTATAAGTCTTCTATGATGTCATGACAGTAAAGAGGAAACAGACATAGTACCACAGAAACATGACTTAAATTATCAGGGCCTGGAATCTCTGTATTAAACTGACAGCAACAAAAAAACTACCTGAAGCCGCTTTTATAATAATTCAACAATGTGGAAACAATCTAGCTAGGCATGGAGACTCAGCTACTAGAAAAGGCGGAAGCAGGTGGACTATGCAGGTTCTGGGCTAGCCTGGGAAACTTAGCCAGACCTTGTTAAAAATAAAACACAGGGGACTGGCTCAGGGGTGGAGTACCTGCCTAACAGGTGCCAGATGCCAGTCTCTGTCCCCAATACTCAGGGTAGGGTTGAGGAAATAAGCAAGCAAAAACTGGGTAATAAACACGAGGGCATGGCACAGTAAGTGGCTGGATAGGCATTCCTTTGGACATTTACAGACATTAAAGTGATAGCCACAAAAAATCAGACAAGAAGAAATGCACATTTTACTCTGTTACAGGTACATAAACCATAAGCATTGGGGGAAAAGAAGCAGCAAGTGGTCATCATAATTAGGTAACAGAATTGTGGTTAATTTTCTAAGTTTACCATGTAGCTATGTTATTTTAAGTATTATAATTGAATGGCTTAGCATTTAAATTCAGCTGCCCATGCAAAATGGGTCTTTGGACCAATGCTGTCCAAACATGGTGGGAGGGCAATCTATCTATCTATCTATCTATCTATCTATCTATCTATCTATCTATCTATCTATCTATCTATCTCTTTGCTGCTTAAGGTAGTTTTTCTTTCCGCCTTTTCCTTTTCCTTTTCCTTTTCCTTTTCCTTACGTCATATGAAAACCTGTTAAATCTCAATGAGTCCTCCGAAGGCAACGTGCTGGGCTCCCAGTAATGCAAAGGAATCAAAACATGGCATGGAGTGGAGGGAAGGCGTGCATGGCAAGAGGCATGCTTTCTAAGTAAGGCAAGCCGAATGAGATGCTATGGGCAGTGAAAGGCTCCGGCAGGATCCCCACTAAGCCCTAACAGGACACGTGGATAGATTCTGCAGCTGGGGGTTACTCAGCAAAGACTGGCACTTCCCTGCGACGGAGTTCAGAAGAGTTTGTGGAGCTCGGCTTCTTGGGGGTAGGGGTGGGGTTGATCTGTCACAGCCTCCTAAATTGTGGTGGACGGGGCTGCTAAAAATGACAGTGACAGACACCAAAAGGAGGTGGACCCGACGCCTGCTCCTCTGCCTGATGCCATGAGATTTCTCTGTGTTTGAAGAGAAAACATGGTCATCCACACGTGCCTTCTTCAGTGGGGTAAACCATCCATGAGCGTGGACATCAACCTTTACATATACTTGGACCTTATCACATTTGTCCAGCAAGAATCTAACTTCTAATAATTATTATTGGTAAGTTTGATTAATAATTAGTAGTAAGCTGTTCCTCTTTCATTCTTCAGAAGGAACAGGAAAGAGAAGAAAGCTCATTTGAAGTCATGCAAATTTGCTTGGAGTTTTCTCCTTCCTTCCTTCCTTCCTTCCTTCCTTCCTTCCTTCCTTCCTTCCTTCCTTCCTTCCTTCCTTCCTTCCTTCCTTCCTTCCTCTCTTCCTCCCTCCCAAGACAGGGTCTCTCTATGTGGACTGAGCTATCCTTGAACTCACAGAGATCCACCTCCCTCTGCTTCCCAAGCGCAGGGATTAAAAGCATGCACCACCACACCCAGCAACTGTAGCTGTCAAGGAGAAGGTTTTGTGAGGTTTAAGCACATCTGTTAGGGATGTCCACTGGCAGGCTTCTGGAGTGTGGAGTAGGATAGAAACACGGCATCTAAAAAGGGGCAGTCTCTGTGACTCACAGGGAAAAACCATTCTTCCTAGAACCAATTCTTCCCGGAGACACTGAAATTTGAAAGAAAAGGAAGAGTTGTAGGTACAGCCCCACTGGACTTTGGACTCCAGCGCGTGTGCCATAGGCTGTGCGGTGCTGGAGCTGGGGAAGGCGAGGACCTGCTGCCTTGTGAGAAACAGAGTCAAAGGAGCCTTAAGGTCACTGTTCCCGGCTTCCTCAAGACATCAGAAACCTGCTTACAACTAAGACGACTAAAGTACCAGTAGGATGGATTTCTGTGTTCCCATGCAAAAATCATGTTCCCGTCACATTAGCTGGCGGCGCGGCTGCTGGCAGGGTGGACACCGTACTGGTGGACCAGCTTCCCTTTGGCCAGAGATACTACCTTGGGGAGCCCCTGAGCTGTCCATGTGACGTGGAAGTTCCTTCTCCACTGCCCCTGTTGGCACTAAGTCACGCAAAGGTGGTATCTACCCATGTGCTGAGTTTCTTGCTTTGCGGGGTCCTGGGGTGAGCCCGCTGAGGGCTTGGGACACTGCCTGACATCCGACACTCGTCCCCCGCCCCACCTCTCAACGGCAGACTCTTAGCTGAAGCACCGCTGACAGCCCCTCCATCTCCCGAACCAACGACGTAATGGAGGAGCCAATTAAATGATTATTAATTCATGCTGCTTTCCGTAAGCCAGAGGTTCTCATCGCCTCGCGTTCCGTAAGCCAGCCTGCCACCGGCCCCAGAAATTTACAGCAATCTTTTATCTATCTCCATTGACTAGGTGGGAATCTTTCTTTTCTTCTTCTTCTTCTTCTTCTTCTTCTTCTTCTTCTTCTTCTTCTTCTTCTTCTTCTTCTTCTTCTTCTTCTTCTTCTTCTTCTTCTTCTTCACACAACTTCAGGTTAAAGTGTTCGAGCTGGGATGGCCGCCCCTGCGCACTGCGCATGGATGTTTCCCTAGATCTGAACATGGCCGTTGAGCTCAAGCTTCCTCGTTAAGGGGAAGGTGAGGTGTGTTCTCCCTCTCGGCAGCCGAGCGCAGTGCTCCCGAGAGCACTTTGTGATCTCCCTACCACCCTTGCGAGCGGGGCTAATCTTGGCGTTTGCTCGCAGCTCCTTCCCGGGGGGGACAGGCTGGGCTTTCTGATTCGGCTCTTGCAGAGCTACTGCACTTGATAAGTGGCCAGAGGTCTGGCTATGTTCTCTTCCTTTAAAGACAGTTCCAACCGTCTTTAGGCATGCCAGGCCTCATTCCGCCTCTAGCCAGGCACTTAAGAGATGCTTCGGAGAGGTTTCTGGAGAGACCCGAGTGCACAGAGGCGGGCCTGTGAGCACACTGGCAGGGGAGCGTCTACACACTCCTGTGAGGACGGGAGCTTCTCCGATGTGCCTGAGTCCGGCCTAGTGAGGCGTCTCCTGGGGTCTCAAGTTGTGCTGCTCTAGAAAGCATGCTCACGAGACCATCGCCCCAGAGCCGAAGACAAAGTCCGCGCTGGCCCAGTACGCCATAGAGTACTCAACAACGTGGACTTTTCGTTTCCCAAAGAAATCTTGAGCTCGTTATGGATGGACACAGCTGTTACTTAAGGAGACTAATTTTTCTCTGTTACAAACAACGCAGGCCAGTGCTTAGCAAATATTTTCACCTCTTGTAGGTACAAGCCTGTCTTTGGTCAAGCTCAGCTCTCTGGTCTAGAAGGGGCTTGGGGCTTGGCATACAAATAAATAAAAACAGCCCTTGCTTTCGTCTGGGGTGGCAGCACTCAGGTCCTGGAACTCCAGAGGGTGTCCGAATTCCTTGCAGGGCACACTGAATACTCTCTGCAGGCCCTACCCACAGAGGCTCTGATTCTGCCGGTCTGAGTCAGCGGATGCATTTCCAGTAAGTTCCCCATGAGGCAGGCGTTCCAGGGACCACACTTGGACGAGAGCTACCCAGTTGGCGCTTGTCACTGGGAGAAGTCACAACACGCTCTGTTATAACTTGAATTAAGCTAAAGGTCTCACGAGCATGGGCAGACCTGTCGGTCCACTCTGCAATGACTTGAAACTTTCAGCTTCCCTTGGGAGAGAGAGAGAGACAGGCCTGGTCTCAAGGCACGATGTCTCTGGCCGAAGCTGAAGGAATACACAGTTTTCCCTCGGGGAAACTGCTCGCTCTAAAAACAAATACAGACACATTTTTAAAGCCAGGAATCTAGAAAGCATCCGCTCCATGCATTTGTTCTGTTTGCTGCGTAATCCAGAATTGCTGCCGTGGCCTGAGAACCCTTTCTTGCTGTAGGCCCTGGAGAACCTCAAGGAAAACCAGGCAAGAGCCTGTGGGCTCCTTCTACTTTGCCCAGAGGGGCAGCGCTGGCCTCCCTGCTCCATGTACCTACGAGCCAGACGGGCCACAGCCCCCTAAACTTCGACCCCAGGATGATGAACAGATCCGTATTAGGTTCTATTTGCACAAGCTTGTCTCTGGTGGTGGAGATCTGGCAGTGTCCTGAGCCGTGAGTCACTGTCTTCCCAGGAAGCTGCCCCTCTGGACAAGAGGCCTCGTGGTGGAACGCTGGGCCTGCGCGTGTTAACTGCGGCTGCTGCCGCTGGGGCAGCTCGCTTTGTATCTTGGGGGAGAAAACAACTACATTCGACATCAGAGGCATCAATCTGCTGCCCTAATTCCTTGTTGAAATATGCATAAGTCTGCTTAACTACACTGATTGGAGCTCCCAAAAGGACATCCTGCATTTCCGCTTGCAAGGCACCTTCCTCCCTTCCCTGTCAGACTTGCGAATGAACCACCAGTCAAAACAGCTACCACCTCATTTAGACCAGCACACTGTGTCTGTGTGTCTGTCTGCCTGTCTGTCTATTTAATGTTCTGCTTGCCACCATGAGGCTAGCTCATGCCAGGCCTTGGGAACCTGAGAAGTATCCCTGATTCTGCCCCCACCTGTGGCCTCCTCATCCTGTCTCCTCCCTGGCTTTATCCACACTGCTTGCTTGCTGTGGCCACAGGCAGAGGGCACAGTCAGCTCTGTACTCACCATGCTCCCCCCTACCCCACGACTACTGGCTTTATGACATGACTGTAATGACCTCGGACTGAGAGCAGCCAGAGGTGGGGCCCGGCAGGCCACCCATCATTGGTGCCTGCTAGCAATCTGAGCATCTGGGAGGCCGAGGCAGGAGAATCACAAGTTCCCAGCCGTAAGACCCTGCCTCAAAACACCTAGAACAAAACGACAAAAATTCAGTGGAAACACAAGTTACAGGACCAGACCAAAGGTCCTCATGGGCTCAAATGTCCTTTAGGGTCACTAAGAGCTAGCTCTGTGGGCTCCAAGCCAGCCTAGGTACCAAAGATAGAGATATAATCATTCTTCCAGTGTTTTCCTAGTTCAAACCTAATGTCCCAGGGTTTTGACTAAATTATATTAGTGGAACCACAGCAGCTTGGGGATGTGACCGTGACACAAAGAACCACCAAACAAAACTTCACCTTAGCCTTACAAACAGCAGCTATCTCCTCAGTCCCGGAGCGACTGGCCTTTTCCAGCACTGGGGAACGCGCCAGGCGCACACAGACGCCTCTCTGAATTTCTAGAGTCTCCGTGTCTGGTTTGCTCTCGGCACTCCCACAGCTGAAGGGAAGTGACCTGCTCTCTGGGGTGGAGCGGGGTTCCCAAGCACTTTGGGGGAAGGTCAGGAACTGATGCTTTCCCATATGCTCCCCCTCCCACCTGCTGGGTAGAGGAACTCTTGACTGGTCCTCGCTGCCGTGGAGAAAGGCACAGTAGCTGGCAGGGTTTGCTCACACCCTGGTCAGATCCCCGCTGGGGGACCACCAGTGTTTTCTCAACTATGATAAACTTGCAGCCTCCTCCGCTCACAGGGCTGGGCTTCCGGGAGCCTAGAAGAAGATGAAGCGTACCACAGGGCCCAGTGCCCTGGAAAGTCTTGGATACTTGTTGCAGCGGCTTCGTTTTTAGAAGTATCTAGGGCCCGCGTGGGGATGTGAAACAATTATCAGAGACAGAGAGAGACAGCCAGAGAGAGAGAGACAGCCAGAGAGAGAGAGAAAGCACCTCTGGTTTAGGGCAAGCGGAATCTTCCTAAGTTTACCTTTTCTATTCAGCAACGTAAAACAGTCCATCTATCCCAAGGGCTGAATGCCCCGAACAGAGAATAAAGTAATTTAGATCTCAAAGCACTCGTGCCGTGCTATTTAATTAACAGGCTCTTAGGGACATTTCTGAGCAGTGCTGAGCAGCCCTCCCAAGACTCAGCAGACATAGTCACCACCTGTCACACACACAGCTGACAATTATGTGACACCTTACAAGGTGGCTGGAGGGGCAGCCGTGGGTGCTGGGAACCAAACTCTTACATTTATGGTTGTGAGCCTAGCCTTTAACAGCTGAGCCATCTCTCCAGCCCTATGTGATACCTTAAAAAGCACAGGATTTGCCAGGCCTTCTCTACTCTTCATACAATAAGAGAAAGTGGCTGGGTTGTATGTTCTTCAGCTTGTAAGGAAGAGCCTGATGGTGGGTGGAGGAGAAAGCTGACCATAGCTCTGACACCCAGGAGTTCCTAATCTACGGGGCACGGCACTCTAGCCGCAAAATTAAGCCGACAGGGGACCCACGGAAAATGACTGTGCCTAAGGAAAGTGATGTCCCATAATGTACCGGGGTGTGTTTTGAAGAATCCCACTATGACTCTTGTAGCAGAAAACCTTCACGAAAGCTGCAGCTCAGACAAGGCAGGGCCACAGCCTGAGAATCAGGAGAGCACATCTACAAGGCGTCTGCTCGTGTGGGGGCGCTCGTGTGGGTGTGTATGTGAATGTGGAGGCCAAAGGATAACCTCGGGTGTCATTCCTGTGGTGTTAGCTTTCTCTGCCTGCAAGGTACCAGTGTGCTAGCTAGCTGGCCAGAAAGTCCCGGGATTCCAGCCGCCTCACCTCCACCTTCCTGGAGCCAGGATTACATGACCCACAGCCACCATGTTTTTAAAACACGGGCTCTGAGGTTCCAACTCAGGTAGGCAAGCACTTTGTGGCTAGGCTACCCGCTGTGAAGTATTTTCTAGGGCGATGATGTACTTCCTCATTTGCATTCCATACTCCTTCATTGACATTCCATGCCCCTAATCTATATCTTAAGACTAATTCTCATTACATTGTGCCATAATTATCTGATTATGCGTGACACTTCTTCTACAAAGTTCCTTACATTTTTTTGCATCTCCACATTCTCTCTCTCTCTCTCTCTCTCTCTCTCTCCTTCGCTTCCCCCCCTCCCCATAGGGTCTTAGCTCTTACCACTTACGACTTAACGATATAAATCCTCAGAGCCAAGCTTTGAATTACGGGAATTCAGGCAAGTCTGGCGATGTAGCACACCGTGGATCTATTTTTGCTTATCAACATAAAAATAGTTGATGCTTTCTTTTCAGTCCTGAGACAGAATTCTGCCTGCAATGACCGTGAGCCGCCAAGTTCTGCTAAAAGCGGCCTGAGAATGGCAAAGAGGGTGGGGGGTACAAGTGGACCCCGGAAAAGCTGACAGCTACACAATTTCTAGCCACGTGAAGGCGAAAACCCGGCAGCAGTTTCCGCTGGCAAGGGCAGGGACCACAAAGAGGCTGTGGGAACATGGCTCCCAGCATTCCCTCGCTCACACTAGGCCGCAAAGACAAACTCGCTTTGGGGGTGAGGCAGAGAAGGAAGCAAGAGCCGGTGTGAAGTAGAACCGGCTACTTCCATAGAGGAGCAAGTGCTGGTGAAGGAGTCGGTTTCTGACCACAGGGGTTGCTGCAAATGAGCGTTCGAAGGTCACGTCTGTTGGTATCTTTACCACACTGTTATGACAACACGGGACCAGGTGATGACCTGCAGTCTTGGAGATCCCGCCGAGGACCATGGGCTGGTGCTGTCTGTCCCCCACAGAGAAAGCCTGTTCGAACCCCTCTTCCCAGGCTCATGCTATATTATAGTCCCGCACATTAGCAAGATCTTTGAGGAAAGTTACGAAGCTCTGACTTTAGTAACTAATATTCTCTGAGGTTTATATTGCCCTTTCAGCAACGCCTCCTCTGATTTAAACAGTTCCAGATCCAGAATTTTAAGTTCTGGAATTCAGTCCAACCTGCTGTCGTACAGGTTTGGAAACTGAAGGCCAAAGACCCGCGGTCATGGAGAAAAACCGAGAGCCATGGCTTCTGACCCTACCTACTGGCCTAGTGCTCTCCCTCTCACCACACAGCTTGTCTCTATGCCTCTGACTAAAGCAAAATAAATAAATAAATAAATAAATAAATGGGAGGCGAGGGAGGGAGAGAGGGAGAGATGAAAGGAGGGTAGAGGAGGCGGGGGAGGCAGCAGCCCCTTCCATTCTGTATAAGGCACTGAATCCCTTATACAACAGTATCTCTATTTATACAGAGCTGTAAACAACGGAGGAGCAGGACCGGCAGGCTGGCACAGATTGCCACCAGGATGTGCCTGACCTGACCCCCCCGTCCCAGACTCAACAATTAGAAGGGCGGTGGCTCCATAGGAATTATTCATATGCGGCAAGAGCCGTGCACTATACATTTATGTTAAACACGTCAAACCCGATTGAAATCATGCCCGCCAGCACCACAGTCCACAAACACTCGCTCGCCCTCACGGCCGCCTGTTAATGCCTCCTCTAATAGCAAGCTCCCATAGATTCGAATCATGGACGCTCCACTGCACTAATTGCTCGGCGCTAGGTGAGCATCATGGATTTAAAAAAAAAAAAAAAAAAAAAAAGAGTCCAATCCCTTTGGGCCCTTTCTCCAGAGCAGAGAAGGCAGTCAAACTGCAATTCTGACAGAAAATTTAACAAGAACACACAGGGCGCGGCAGTTAGGGATCTTCAGAGCATCGCTAGGCCCCTGTTTTCGGCTAGGCTGGTGCTCTGCCCATCTTTAGCAAGCACCAGCGCCCCCTGGTCATCCTGCCTCAAGTCCCCCGTAGCCAGGCTCTGGCGCTCTGTGGTTAGAGACCTTGGTGGCCTCGGCCTTTCAATAACCATCTCACTATGGTTCTTTGCCAACAGTTCAATCTTGTCCCCTAATTATTGGCGATAAAGCGCCGCATTAATTGGGTATCACTTAATTTATAGCAATTAATGATTGACTTGGCTAATCGCAGCGTTAATCACTGTTCAGTGGGGGACACTGGGGGCTCTTCCAGCTCAAAACGCTCATACTCAAACCCACTCTGGCAAATGACAACAAGGGGTCACGTTCAAGTTTCAAAGGAGAAAAACCACAGAGTTGGATGGTGGAGATGACAGTGCATTAGCAAGGGCTCTGCCTCTTAGAACCTTCCCGTGATGCTCTGCCTCGCCCCACCCCCACTGGCCTGAAGGAAAGCTTCCTGCTTGTGCTGACTGAACGTGAGACCCTGCTCTCCAATGGCTTGTATATCTGCCACTTCTCCACCATGGGGCCCACAGGTGGCTGGGGCTCGTGGGTGCTATTTCACACTCACGGCATCCATAACTCAATCCCCCAACTGATGCTGCTCACTAGCTAGCGACCTTCCTAACTGCACACCTAGAGCCCTTTCCATGGCAACGACCTGCTTTCATCGGAGTTAGTTTTATTCGGTGTGTGTGCCCTGAGCTCGAAGGTGTGCCGAAGAGGTTTTCTCCTTCCATTGGTGGTGGTGGTGGTGGTGGTGGTGGTGGGTGGAAGTCGTCCAGGATGGAATCCAGGTGATCAGTCAGACTTGCTTTGGCAAGTGCTTTCACCCTCAGCCATCTCGCTGGCCCACTACCTGGCACGCTTCCAGGAGACAATCTAGGTCATTTTGAGCACACTGGTGCTATGTCACCATTTTCATTATAAAACTTTGGGATCTGCTCCTCATTCATGGGTCAGAGAGGTCAACCTGGAAATAAGGAGCCCATTCCCCGGGCATGCGAGTGTGGTGGGGGAGGGTGTTGGCCGAGCGTGCTGCTAAGGGTAGGTACCTTGTCCTAAGTTCCTAGGAAAACGGGAGGTGGTTCTCAAATCTGCCTGTGTACTTTCTCACCCTGCCTGAGCCGGGCCAGGCTAAGCTACCTAGCTTGGAGATGGCAGAAGTGGGAGGGCAGCTGTTTATAGACAACTTCACAGAGCAGGGGTGAGAGTCAGGTATGCTCACGCCTAGAAAGCAGTCGTGGCTCGCAGGGAAAACAATGGCGACCCGGGTAAAGCCGCAGCAGCTGTGACTGGCGCTGTCGTCAGGAGCCCCGCCCACCTGGCTGGGAAGCTGTGCCCTGGCACCTGTTTGTGTCTGCTGATGGGAAGGTCAGACAGACGGGAAGCCTCCAATTTAGCCAGTCACACAGAGTCAGCGTGCCCGTGATGGATTCTTTCGGGGTTAGTCCTTCCGAGGCACATATGGCTACCTGAATTTATATTCATTAAGATGAAACAAGACTTAAATGTCACTTCCTCTGAGCGTGATTTAGATGCTGGACGTTCTGGTCAGCGCACAAGTTCCTGCAATGTCCTTTCGATGACGAGTACCCTGGAAGGCCCAGGCCGGTGTCTCACACCCTGCAGACAAAAGCCTCTCGAAACTCGTGACCCTTAGTACTCTGCCTAGTGTCTCGCATGGAGTGAGGGACTCTGCCATGGGTCTCCCCTTTCAGCTCACTATACGGTTGTCTCAGGATCCCTCAAGGCAACATCCTCACTCTATCGCTGAGAACCCTGAAGAGGGACAGCTACAAAGGAGATTGCAAGTCCTACTCCAATAAGAAGAGACGAAAGACAAGTAACTAAAATCTTCAAGATTATCCGTTCCTGCACGAGCCCCCAAACTACATAATCAATAGCTGAGAAAAATGCCAATTATCCAGACCCATTTGAAATATTATTAATCTGCATCAGCAGCAGCCACTAATCAACACAACAAATTGTGAAATCGCTATTTACTTGTTTGCGGGGAGGAAGCAGTCCCCATCACGCTTAATCAGAAAGGAACAGCTTAATTTAGGGAACAAATGAAAGAAACGTAGTCACCCCCCCTTTTCCTATTATTATTCTTTTACAAAATACCAAGGATCCAAAATGAAGGCTCAGAAAGATTGCTGGTGCCGGCTTCCATTCCAAGATCAAACCGGCCCAAGAGCATCATTAAGCCTGTCATTACATACTCCGAATCCACAGACAAAAAATTACGCTTCGGGTCAGGGGAGGATGGTCTGAAGGGGTCAGCAAGGAAGGCTGTCTTCTTCCTTTACCTCTGTGCGCCTGGCAGGGTGCAGCCCCTGAGCCTCTGTTTCTCCCCGTCTTCTGGAGGTAAAGAGAGGCCTGTTGCGTGGATGAATGCGTCCAGGAGGGGAGCCTTGTTATGGACATGCGTTCTATGGTTCTTGGTTTTTTTACGCCTCTTGGTGGCCTCCTGGCTGGTGGGCATGTCCACTGGTGCTAAGATGGAAGGCTGTACTCTGGGTCACAGGCACCGAACAAGTTTTAATTGAAGTGCCCTCAACCAAGCCCGCCCCGTACAGGTTGCATGGGTGTGAAAAGCATGCACCAAGCTGGCAGCGCAGGGCCTTGCACACAGTAGGGGCTTTGTGAGCAGCAGTTCTTTAATAATGTCCCTGGCACCCACATGGGATGCTGGAAACCTGACACACCAAATGCCAGCGGGCAGACCTGGCTAAACCCCTGTATGTCACTCCTGCTAACTCTTCAAAACTCCTAGAAGCCATGGTGGCTGGGTGTTTTCATCTCATATACAAATGGAGAAGGCTAAGAGAGATTGCTACTGGTTTTCTGTATGCTTCTTGACAAACTCCATACACTAAGCTTACTATATGCTGGGCCTTGTTCTAAGTGTCCCGAATTAAGATAACACAGAGGCAAGGCACTATTCTTAATCTCTACCTCATTTAACAGGGAGGCACAGAAGGGTTCAGAGACTAAGTATTGTCACCCAGCAAATAGGAGGGTCGTGGTTAGAAAGCAAGCACCCAGATCATGACAACAAACAGATGACCTACAAGGTCACAGGGCCACGGCCTTCAGAGTCTGTTAGCCAAATGCTCTCCCCTTGGGGCACAGGATGTTTGGCTGTGGGCTACACTGTCTATTTACATCTCACCTTAACAGGTTAGTAAAAACTCGGGTCTCGGCACATGCAAGATGACACAGGTGGGAAACACCCCTCCCCGCATCTAAGGGGACCTCCATCACAGGTAACGGTCCTTTCCTCCCTGTCTCTCCCTCCTAAATCCCCCAAGGGCATCTGCCCCTGCCCCTCGGTGCTGTATCAAGAGCAAGCTGGAAACTCCACAGAGCCCTACTTCAAAAGAGCCACAGGGACGGTGTATGCCACCTGGTGCGCCCCTCTGTTCGGTCAGGGGCCCCATCCTTCGCCCTCCGGAAAACACCAAACCTCGCGGCATGTCCCCTCCCGAAGCCTGTCCTTCTTGCTACCCGGAAACCTCCCAAACTTGACTTCTCTGGGCCACACAGCCCTGATTCCTGCAGTCTCTTCACAGAAGCAGGATTTCTCAGCCTTCAGTCATTTTCATTGCTTTCCTCTGGCCTCTCTCCAAGATTCTGTATCTTGTTTAAATAATGAAGGCCAACCCCCAACCCTCAATATGATTTAGGAACAGCCTTGCCTATAAAAGTAACAAAGGCCCAACCAATACAGACTCTAAAAGGTAAATATTTTCTTTAACAGAAAGGAAGAAAGAAAGCAAAGAATTATAACAGTGAGTGAGAATGGTGGCGAGAGTCGGGTTGACCAAACGGGATCAGTTTTGATGCTTGTCACAGCATTTCCTGTTAGCGTTGTGGTAGTGTCTGTGAGACTTATCTACCCAGTAAATCCTCGAAGAAATGACTCAGCTCCTCCTCCGAATCCTGAGCTTTTCTCTGTCTCAGCTCTTCTCTCCTCAGCACAGAGATCCTGTCATCTTGAAAAATGGCCGTTCTTCTCTCTCGGCACTGGCTTTTCCAGAAATAGCACTTCCTGCCCTGGCTTCTACAATTTGTTCTGCTTTTGCTAAAATGTCCCCCCTGCCCGGGACTGCACTGCTGTCCTCCCTGTGGATGCTGGCCCCGGGGAAGGGGCATGGAGGGAAGAGTACACAGGCCCCCTCTCTCAGGTCCCCAGACACAGAGCAAGACCCACCGCGCCTCCTGCCTCTGGTAACCTTGAGGCTGAGAATCAGGGGTGACCTCAACCAAGGCCTGTGTGACAAATGTCTCTGCCAGGCCTTCAACAGAAGAAGAAGGGCAAGAAAAGGACACGATAACAACGCTGCACAGCTGCCCAAGCAAAGGTACCTCAAAACTTCAGACACCTGGTGCTCAATAAAAAAGGGTACCTAAATAAGAACACAAGAAAGAGAAAGAAAAACAGAGCAGGACGATGCTTGCCTTTACCCCTGCCAGAGGTAGAGGCAGAGGAGGCTGAGGCAGAGGCAGGTGGATCTTTGTGAGTTCAAGGCTAGCTTGGTCTCTATATAGTGAGCTTCAGGCCAGCCAGAGATATATGGTAAGACTCTGTTTTAAAACAAACAAACAAACAAACAAACAAACACTCCCTCTGTAGCAAGCCCAAAGCCAGTATACATCTAAGAGAGAGGAAGGGTAGGTCTGCTTCCTGATGCCAGCCTCATTTTTCCCAGGGAGAAGTCCCAGGGGCCGAAGACAGCCATGCACACTACCTGGCCGCTTGCTCTGCCCTTCTTCGCTGCTGCTCCCCTGGTCTTTGGGCAGCTCCTCCGCGTCAGCAGACACTTCGCCAGGTCCTTCTGCATCTTCAACGGCTTCTTCTGAAATATGGGGAAAGCAAAGATGTCAGCAATGAAAGCTGGGAAGGTGTTGGAGAGCTCCTAGGCCCCTGTGCCCAAGAAGGACCAACCACAAAACCCAGACATCAGCGACCCTGTCCTTGTCTTCTTAGTGGCCCCAGTGAGGCCAGCCGTGTTAAGGGCGCACTTCCTCCCAGGGAGGGCTGCCATGGGGCTCTGAGTGCTGCTAGATGTGTGACCATCGGGTACTTTAGATAGGTTCTGAGGGCCTCCCTCAGCTCTCTCCAAGTGGAGCGAGTCACTCGTCCCTGGCTGGAGACTACACCGGACCCAGTCTCTGAGCCCTCACTGGGCCGGCAGTGTCCATGCACAAGCCAGCTGATGACAGGGGTTCTTGGAGTCACTTACATCCTGGAGAGTCACAGAACATCTGTGATAGGATTTGTTGGCTTACAGAGCTCTAGAAGGCAGATGGGAGAGGCAAAAGGGCTGAATGAAAACGCATGGCGGAACCGCCATGTCCCAACGTAGGCCTACTATCAGGCAGAATGTTGTCTCCCCGAGGCGAGAAGGAAAGAGCCTGTGGTGCTGGGGTGGGGAATGGTTCTCTCTGTTCTTCTGGCCGGCTGGATCATTAACCAAAGCACACATTTACGGAGAGGCAGTTAAGAGGAAGAGTGAGGGTGGGTAGGATGGCTCAGTGAGAAACTCCTGCAGACCTGGTGAACTAAGTTCAAGCCCCAGACTCTTCGTAAAGGCGGGGGGAGAGAACTGGCTCCACAGCGTCAGCCCAACCGCCACACGTGTGCTGTGGCACAGGTGCCCGCACAGGTACATTAGACACACACGATAGTAATTTTCTAAAGAACGAAGCAAACAAAACCAAGGTCAAAACCACTTGAAGTGATGGGGAAACCCAAGGGCACACCTCTCCGGGTTCAGAAGCCGGAGAACACACACTCCTGTGCCTATCACAGGAAGCCCAGATTGACCTCGACAGGAACCAAGACCAGGATACAACCTGGAACTGTGGACTGGGGTTCTAGCCAGCACCACCTTCAGAATATCCAACCGCAAGCCCACTTTTGTTTGTTTGTTTGTTTGTTTGTTTGTTTGGGGGACAAGGCCCCACACTGTGGCCCAGGCTGGCCCCAGCCCTACATTTAAAATAATTCAGGTGTGATGCCCTCCGACCTCCCCTCAAAATAGCCTCTAAATTCTATCCCGCAGAAGGACTAAAAACAGTCACAGTGAACTGATCTGCAGAGGCTTCCAAAACACTCAAGGCCAGAAAGGATCATTCTAGAGTTTGTGTTCTTCTAATTCTTCTAGAAAGATGATAGAGCATCAATGGCCAGGGAAAAGGGACTCTAACAATGAAGAATGGTCTCTCTTCCTTACCAACAGCAGAGAGCCCCAGAGGCAATCCCCTGGGTGCTGCTTCTTCAAGGTGACCTCGGGGCTCTCTGCATGTTTCCCTGTGCGCCTTTGTTGGCTCACTGCACCCCAAAGTTCACACTGGGTCTCCTGAACCAACGCTTCGTTTGAACAGACAAAAATCAGGCATTTGTGGCTTGACATTCTTTAGATATACAGCTCAGTATTAACAGCATACACAGACTTGTAGAAGGGGGAAAAAAAATGCCTGAGCACGAAAAGTACCGAAAGATACATGCGCCATCTTATGTCCAGGTAAGGTGCATATTTTAGGCTTTTGACGAGACACCTATAGAATTCATCTTCAAGAGCAACACCAGCAGTAAGTTAATCAATATTAAATTGAGCATATGCACACTAGCTAGGCATTTTAAATATGTTCCATGGCACAAGTCATTTGCAGGGTTGGTAAAGTAGTTAAGTGGGCTTCGGCACAGAGATGGCTCAATGGGCGCATCTCTCTGGCAGGGACACCCACGATCGCCTTAGACTGAAATGCCCTGGCTCTTATAGAAGACAGCTCCCTGGGTGATGAGCAGTGTGCTGAGGTGTCTCTCAGCAGAGGAGGCAAGGGCCTGCGCCTGCAGCTGTGTGGGCAGATTCAAAACCACCACCCAGCCGGGACTGATGCCAGGGAGCTGAAGCTTTCCAAGCAGTTCCACTTGGGAGACAGAGACTATGAGCAGATTGTGGACGCAGGAGCACGGGAGGGAGACACAAGAAGGGGTTGTGTGACTGTTCCTAGAACCCTCACTCTGAGCCTGCCCGAGCCTTTCTTGGCTTTTTTTCCTTTCTTGCTCCGTGCAAACAGAAAACAAAGGCAGCTACGTTTCAAGAAGGTGAGGGTAGGGATGCAAATTAAAGTTAAGAGAGGTTACTTTTACTTCACGAGATTACTGTTACTATTATTATTATTATTATTAAATTTGACTTCTCTTCAAGACCTAGAAACGCCTTGAGTTTCTAGGCTTTGTTTTATCGTCCATGATTTATACACTAAGAGAATGCAATATACATACTCTATGAAGAATGATTAAGAAACTTTTGGACAGACCAGCTCCTTTTATAGGGAATCAGTGTCCTCACCCCTAGATAAAGAAACAAAACAAAACAAACAAAAACAAAAACCAGGTCCCATTTAGGCAGATACTAGAGTCCCTGCAGTTCCACCTGTGACCTACAGGTGTCGCCCTCTGCATGGCAAGGCCCAGGAGGGCAGCTGGCTAGGAGGCAGACAAGTCTGGGCTGCCGAACCTGAGCATGTGGAAATAATATACGTCTCCACGCGAACGGTCTAGTCCTGGGGAAATAAAATAGAACATTCATAAGCAGTTACACCATCTGTCTTTATACCGTCATCATCAACAGCAAGAGGGGGTAAAAGCTCTTTAAAATGGATGAAAGCCCAGGCTGACAGTAACCGGAAAACCGTAAGCTTGAATACCAATAAAAAAAAAGAAAAAAAAAAAAAAAAAAAAAAAAAAAAAAAAAAAAAAAAAAAAAAAAACCTCGGATATGAACTGCAAGTCTGTCTGGACAGCCCGGACCTGTGAGGCTTTGCAGACAGGGTGTGTCTTTACTGGGTCCAGAAATGTCACACTCTCACCAAAAGGCCTGGCTTTGGCACCCACAGGGGCGTGTTGGCATCCTGGCCCTGGACAGGCAGCTGTGGCCAGGGGTACGACGGCATCCGGCTCCGGACCAGAGCCTGCCCACTGAGCTGGGGCAGCTCGCTACACCTCGCTCTCTTCTGGACTGCGCATCGGATACACACGTTCGCTCTGACGGCGAGGGATGGAGGGGCGGTTCTCCTCACAGGCCATGTACAGCACATCCCGGCCCTGTGTAGCGGCAACCGGCCGGGGTCACCACAGAAGCCGTGTTTTTGTTTTTCTTTCTGTAGTATCAACTACCGACAGATGGTGAGAACCACTGAGGGAGTGGGCTGGTGATGGGTTTTGTCTAAAAACCTCCGTCCTTTGCTTGGACGGATAGGTTGCTTTCCTCTAACTGACACACCTCACACTCCGAGCTCAGATGCACACCACAACCAGTTTCCCCTCTGAGCGTTAAAGAAATGACACTTCACATCCCGGCCTGGGCAAAACTGGGATGCTTTCTCAAGGGCGTGTGGCAGGACTGGACAAGGGGGTCACCTCTACCTCAGCCCCAGCTCTTAGCCCCAGCTCTCAGCCAGAGGCAGCCAAGCCCAAGGCACCCGGGACAACTGAGTGTTTGTTAAAGGTACCACAGGAGGGGCCCCTAAAACCCTGCAGGTCATGCTCCACCCCAGTCCCATCGAGGCCCAGAACTATAAGGAACTCATGAAAACCAGCATGGCCTTCCAGTGGTACCCTCTGGCTTTCGATGCCACGTCAAGCACGGCCTAGGACCTGTGAGAAATCTAGAAACATACCTCCTTACTACCTCATCTCCCTGATCCCCCATCATTAGGGCTGAGCCTTCCCAGCCTGCTCTTTGCACTCTCAACTCCTGGTGAGGTGAGGGACAGAGCCCTCAGGTGGGCGCAAAGGCCCCTGCAAATACAGACAGATCCTCAAAGAAGCCGTTTTGGAGTTTGGGAGGTTGGGACCACAGACCTAGAGGAACGCCCCATCCACGCAGCTTTTGCTCGCCACAAATGCGAATGGCTCTCTCCCCGCTCCTGGCTGACTGACACTGGGCCTCCTGATGGAGGTGACTACAAGAGAGTCTCCTACCCTGATTCTCCCCGTGAAGGAGGAGGCAAGTGTGTCAGCCGGCAGCAGCCCCAAGGGGGTTCCTAAGAGTTCTGGGAGCAGCCTGGGAATTGGTGTGTGCGAGGCAGAAGCCAAACCCGGGGAAGTCACAAAGTCAGCGTTCGGCCCCCGGCACATGCTCCCCAAATGTCACCCACGAAGGCATTCCGGTTAAAAAACAAAACAAACAGAACCGTTTCTCCCCAGTCCCCCCAACAATAGGTGGAGTAACGTGTCCACTGGAGGTGTTTCACAAATCGCTTCCGGGCTTGAAGGAGAGGGGAGTCAATCAATGATTAAGACTAGTCCCTCTGTCCCCAACTCTTAACAGGATAATGTAGATTAATTCAGACCTGACAAAGCCCCCACCCCGCCTTGATATGATAGAAATTTGGAAATTCTCCGAAGGACCAGGGTGTCTGTACCCAAGGCTCTCGCACGGGTGTGTTAGTTAAATAACACACCAGCCAATCTGTGATCCCCAAAGAATGAAACTGTTCATTCTCTTTTCTGGGGGCTGGCGGGGGTGGGGGGAGGACATTGCTTGGGGGGTGGAGGGGGATACAGTGCGTTTGCCTGTCGGCGGGCTCAAGAGCTGAGAAACATTAGCTGTCATGAACCACAATCAAATCAGGTTTGAAATATTTAGCAGTGGCTTGGAAAATGCGATGGTGCAGCTCTGACAGGCGAGGTGTGCAGACGCCCGCTTTCCATTATAATGGAAATATCAGGCCTGTTCTGAATATGTATAACCCAGAAAAATGTATTGATTTTTCATTCGGCATTAAAAAAAATGCAATAGCCTGCAGCTGTCAAAAGCCTTTGTTAAAAGCCTATCCTTCCTGGAATGAGGTTTACCAGAAACAAGTTTTAATTGTATATGGGACCTCTTCTTTGAAAAACAAAATAACCAATCTGCTTACTTTGAGGACAGGGTTAAAGCTTTTGTCTTTCTCCCAGTTGCAACCTAATTAACCCAAGGACTGACCACCTAGTCGGGTGGGGAGTGCCACACGCTCTGGCCAGTGGGGGTGGCAGGGAGGGGGCCAGCTTTAAGTGCAGTCGGCCAGTGTCTCATGGTGGTTAGCGCGGGGGGGGGGGACTCTGGCTATTGCTTTGTCTTCTTGTCCCTCTTCCTCGGGGTGGAGGCCCTGGATGCACGTGCTATGTGCTATAATGCCCCAGCCAATCACGTCTGCTCTCTCAGCCTCGGTTGGCATGACAAGGGTGGGGGTGGGGGGAGACAGGCTGGTGTGTCCAATCCTCTTGGCACTTTCTTATCAATGGGAAACCTCGACTGGGCACAGGCACTATGCAGAGTGCACATGCTTTATGTTGCAGAAGAGGTCAAATCCCACAGCATAAGAGAGGTCTGGGCCACATGCTTCCTGTGAAACCCTGTGTTAAAGTTCTGATGCATCAGAAACTCGGTGCTAATGGGTCGCGGTGCACCATGCCGGTGGACAGACAACTCTTATGCTCCCAGCTAGCTATAACCATAAGGGTGGGGCATTCTCCCCACCCCAGCCCACCCCACCTTGACTCTCCTGGGACCTTCCCTGAAAGAAAGGTGACTCTGAGACCCCTGGGCTGTGCCTGGACTGTGCAGTCACACTCTGGGACTGAATGAATGAGGCTGTCTAGCAACAGTTCCAAACACTGCCTCTTAACCGGTTACTCACAGACTTCCTGGTTGGAAGCTGCCTGCCTGAGGGGCAACTTGGAGCAATCAGCTATTCTGGGTGACAATTCCTCAACCCTAGGAATGCTCCCTGGGATCAGGTGGCTTGCCCGCCACAAATATAAACTGCCATCTTAACATCTCTTGTCCTCAGCTTGGGAGTATATACCCTCACCCACACACAAAGAGCAGGAAGTCACACGTCTACCTGACAGTAGTTAGCTGAACTTTCAATTTTTAACCTGCTGGACAACTTTGGTCTGTTTTATGCTTCTTATAGCTTCATCAAGGAAAATATCAGCATGTGGGGGGTAGGGGCGGGGCACGCCTAGAACGAGAACCACTGCAGTCCAGGGGAGGAAGCTTAGCGTGGTGCAGGGCAGAGCCAGGAAGCAGCGGAGAGAGGCTGCTCCCTCTCCACGGCTGCCCTTGCCTTGACCATTCCTCACAATATTTCACTGAGCTAAGCTCCACTAGGTTTGCCACCGACTCCCCTCTACCGGCTGGGAGAACTGTTAGGCCTAGTATTCCTGTATGTCATTTTCTCATCTTGGTGGTGGTTTGGGGGGGGGGGGAAGAGAAATGAGTCAAACCCATGACATATTATTGTATGTACAAAAGCACCTTCTCGGAGAGGATGTCTATAGAAACAGCCCAGCCCACCAAGAGCCGGGCGGACGTGGACGAGGAAAAGGGCCTGGAGAACACTGCGGGGTCAGACGTGCGCCCGCTTTCCAGTGAGAGTGGGTCTTTGAGGTGGGGTTTGACTTAGGAATTCTCTGCTCTGTGAGATGCTCCTTCAGCCGAGATACCTGGGGGAGGGGGGCACACCTGGAGTTAATTTCAGGGTGCCACTTGAGAGGTCTAGGCATGGGGCCACCACAGAGGAGCCTCTCAGAAATGCTCTGCGGAAGGTGGACAGAATGAAGGGATCTGGCCTCCCGCCACCGCCCTGACTTCCTTTCCGACCACCCCCCCCCCCCCCCCCCCCCCCCCCCCCCCCCCCCCCCCCCCCCCCCCCCCCCCCCGCCAACAACCTGCCTTTTGGAACTGGGCTGGAAGAATCAACACGCAGAAGCGCAGAAGGCAGCTCTGGGTGCTATTTAAAAAGTGACTAATTGGGGGACAGAGACCATTTACGCTTTTGTGTATCTGAAGATCCTGCCGCTGTTTACAGAAGCAAGAAGAATGGGAACCCTGCAGCAAGGAGCAGGCTGGGAAGGCTCCTCTCCTCGCCTTCTTACTGACTTCATTTCAGACTGGAGCAGCCCCTGGACAGAGCCCGCGTGGCCCTGAAGAGAAAACTCCCCTCTCTCGGCTGTCCCCCCACTGTGGGAGCACCACTGGAGGGAGTTAAGAATGCTGCCATTGTGCGGTCAGGACGAGCCCTGCCATTTTTCCTCTCCCAGGCAAGGCCACTTGGTCATTTGAACAGTTTGTTAAAACCACACTGGAATTAAGGGGGTGGGCGGGGGTCAGGAGAGGAGAAAAAGGGAGGAAACGCCTCGAGCCCGCACTGCACCGGGTCCCATTTATCTGCGTGCTCAGCAGACGCACCTGGGCTGCCCCCTGCAGAATCCCAGAAAGGATAAAAGCGGATGTGCAGCGACAAAGCACAACGGAACGGACGCTGGCGGGCTCGCCTGGTGGCTGTTCACGGGAAGGCTTCAATAAAATAAAATAAAATAAAACTGAGAGGTGTGAGTTCCAGTTTGCAAAACACAAACCCAGCTCTGAAATGGTTTCAGAACGCACACCAAGTAAGGAGCGCAGAACTCTGGAGGAAACTGAGCTCAGCAGAGAGATTTGCTCCCTGGGCTTTCTACACAGCTCTGGCAGCGGCTGCTACTTTCACACATGAAAAGTAAAAAAAAAAAAAAAAAAAAA
>REGO01000005.1:10096413-10108913 GCA_010120015.1 Rhombomys opimus
AAAAAAGGCAAATTCCCTGAGCATGTTTGTATCGGAGCGTGATGTGATTGTGTTGTCATTTATGGGAAATAATCGCAGACCCATCTCTCCGTTTCTCCCCCCCCTCCATTTTCCAGTCCAAATAACCATGAAAAATTACACTTCAATGTCAGCGCTGCGACAAAGGAGGCGTGCTCTCTGGGAGCTCAGTGGATTTACAGGGTTTTTTCTTTTCCTTTCTTCGAACCCCCCCCAAAAAAAATCCCCCCCAAAAAACCCTACATTGAATTGTACTTCATTTAAAATGTGATCTAACAAATGCATCTTGACACGTACCTTTCTCTTGCTCTCCTTTCTTTTAAACAGCATTTTGCTCAGTTTGACCTCACACCAAACTAGAATATTCTGGAAAGTAGGGACATGCAAAACAAGGGCCTTGATACCAAGAGCAGTGCCCCTCTCCGGCCAGTTAAAAGCAGAGTCCTTTGGGAGGAAAATACTGATTCCGCCTCAGAGTGCTACTTGGGAGGAGAGGGTAGAGGCAGGGACTTGCAAGTGTGCAGGACACACCAACTGAGAGGTAAGGGTCCCTGGAGCTGGGGGGGGGGGAGGAAGCTCTGGGTGGAGGGGCTGAGACTTGAGCATATTATCTAAAAACATCTGGGGGGTGGGGACCTGCAGTCAGAATTCGGGGTGCATGACCGCATGAGGTGGACAGAGACGTTGGAACCTCTTGGGGAGGAGGCCTGCCTGCCCCACTTGGCAGAAAGGGACATTTTTCAACAGGAGAGAGTCCTCTGGAAGCTTTTTAACATTCCAGGAGTGCGGCCCGAGTGGTCCCTACAGTGTCTGTGGTTCAACAACACCTTGCTTCAAATAAACACTGCCGAGCCTCCCCAGTTGAAGGGGAGAAGACAAGGTAGATAAACACACATGAGTGATGGAGTAAATTAAAACACACACACACACACACAGAGGCACAAAAGAACGCACGCACGCACCCACCCCCCCCCATTATACAAGCCTGGTGTGTCCTTCAGAGTCAAAACTGACTCACTGGAGATCTTAGGCTTGACGAAAGACGGCGTGGGGGTTAGGGAGGGCCGTGAGCACAATCAGGCATCTGTGTACAAATGAAGGTATATGGGAAGTGAGCAGGCTGTACCAGAAATGATATTAAAGGAAGGTGATTAGAACCTAATGGGCCTACGCAGAAACCTTGAGGGATGGCTCTCATGACGGGAACAGAGGCGGTGATGGATGCAACACGTACAGGAACCGGAGGGGGGGGGGGGGGGGGGGGGGGGGGGGTGACGGGACGGGAGGAGGATGCAGTTCAACAATGCTAAGGTACATTGTCGATTTTTAAACAGAAAACAAACAAACAAACAAACAAACAATTTAAGCAAATTAAAAAAAGAAACAGGTAAGCGTTTTGTTTCTGACCATGGAAACACACAGCACTAATGGGAGAGAAACAGACCCCTGACTGCAGCGGCCTGAGTACAAGGCACATAGGTGACAGACCTGGATTCCCAGCTTGGTTGTCACTTTCCTCTTAAGTCTATCCTGTCTGAGGAGCGGAACCATTCAGAAAGCGGCGTCAGCCCCCATGGAACGCAGAAGCGAGACAGAAATATTCCTTTACTTCCGCCGGCGGATAGCAGCGCAGCGAGAGGACTGACTGTCAATGAGCCGCTTCTGCCGGATGGATTGTAAGCCACTCGTATGCACAGCTGGTAAAACAGGCTGACTCATAAAAAAAGGAAAAACAGAGCACAAACAAAGGCTTGCGCTGGCCAAATCAAATCTGACGGGACACAAACACACAAACCGGGCCAACTCAGGTGGCATTTTACCCAGAGAAACACTGGCCAAACTCAATGCCCTCCCTTGGGCAGACCCAAGTGTGTGCAAAGGAGGTCTGATGCATTTGCAAGGCACTGCATGCGTCTGAATGCAATGCCAGGTACATGCGCAGACCCTGAAAAAATAGCTTACAACAGACTCTTCCATCCCCGAGGACTCGGACAATCTTAACACATCACAACACACTGCTTGGTGCGAGCAAAGAGGCAGAAAGAAATCTGGA
Source organism: Rhombomys opimus (assembly GCA_010120015.1). Lineage (NCBI taxonomy): Eukaryota > Metazoa > Chordata > Mammalia > Rodentia > Muridae > Rhombomys > Rhombomys opimus. The sequence goes on from REGO01000005.1 coordinate 10,098,485, forward strand.
AAGAAATCTTACGGTTACAACCTGACATTTGAAAACACACTGCCGTGCATAAAGTCAAAACCTAGGCCCATTCTCCTAAGCCATCAGGTCTCTCTTCTCAAACAGACAAGTGGTGGGAGCAACAGGTCTTGGTTGCCAAGACTAAGAAAACTAAAGTGAGGCAGGAAACTGGGGTGCAGGGGAGAAGCCAAATGTTTTCTGGCTCGAAGGCTTTTCTGCACTAATGGTGGGGACAAGCAGGCAGGATGGCTAAATTGTCATTGATATGGCACCTTGTGCAGTTCTTCTGCACTGAAGGGAGAAAGAACAGTCTTGGTGCTCCTCTTCCTGCGGAGGAAGGCCATGCCAGCAGTCCCATGCAACGTCTCTCTGTTTGTTTTGCTTTGTTAACTTGGATCCCATGCAGCTCAACAGTCATTTTCTAGGGTCTAACAAAATGCCAACCCACATCCCTTCCACCGAGATGTGACCCACAGCAGCCTCCCCAGGAGACTGTGTTTTAAATCAAGCCTTGAGATTCTAGCCCATATACTCAGCTTTTCCTCCTGTTAGGAGTTTATGGGGTCTAAGGGGAGGCTTGGCATCCTTGAAAAGCGACAGATCCCATTCTCTGTCTGCAGTGTACATAGCACTCCATCTCAAAGCACAGCTGTACAGCGCAGTGATCCTTAATCAAGGCAAGGGCTACAGCAAACGTTAGCTTTGCACCCATAAGCCTCCATGGTGGGGACACTGGAAGACTGAATGGTTCACACCAAAGATAAAACATGGCCAGGAAAGCCTGCAGCGGTGGCACACGCCTGTAATCCCAGCACTCAGGGGGGCAGAGGCAGGCAGATCTTTGTTAGTTCATGGCCAGTCTGGTCTACAAAGTGAGTCTAGGACAGCCAGGGCTACACAGAGAAACCTGGTCTCAAAACCAAACCAAACAAACAGCCAGGGCCATGAGATGAGAAATGATTTGGTAGGAAAAGTACAGTTCTATGACAACAAACAAACAAACAAACAACAGTACTTAACACCTGTATGACTGATCTATGGAGGTTTGTAGCACAAAATTCCATTTGGATAACTAATCTGGGGTGCTGAGGTCCTTCGGTGTATGCCCTGAAACTGGTACATGTTCTAGAACTGTGCCAACAGGGAAATCCTCTACATGGGATCATGCCCACTTTTTCCAAGTGAAAGGTGGACCCCTGGCACAAACAGGGTAAGGAAAAGAGACCGCAGACCAAGCAAAGGTTTTGCTTCGCTGTCTGGCATGGACTGGTAGGGAGCAAGAAAGCAAAAACAGCTGAGGGTTTGATGCAATGTCAGTGATGACAGCACCCAGTGAAGCAAGTAAGCTATCCCCCACCTACTCTTACCAAGCACCACCTGTCAGCAGAAAGGAGCCGGGGGGGGGGGGCAAGGGGGAGATTGGGATAACATTCAGTGAAGGAAAAAAGAGAGCATAGTACAGCTTAAAATTAAACATATGGGCTCAGAGAGATGGCCCAGCTGTCGAGACACCTGCTGCTCTAACCGAGGACTGAGATTTGGTTCCTAGCATCCACATGGTGGCTAAGAACTGCGAGTAACCCCAGTTCCAGGGATCCAATGCCCTCTTCTGGCTTCCACGGGCTCTGTATGCACATGGTACACACACACACACACACACATACACACACACACAAGACACACAAGAAGAAACAGCAAACCCAAATGAAAACTGCACATGCATGCACCCAAACACTCATACAAGTATAAAGACAAAGTATTTTTTTTTCCAATTAAGTATACGCTACAATATAGAAAACACACTCATTTCTCTCCTAAAGGTACTCATCTACGAACTGGCTCAGCTACTAAAGAACTACGGGGAAAAGTCAGAAACAGGAAATACCCTGAGAGAAGACACAGTGCGCCTTTGAAAAAGACTGAGGGAGGGAAGGATGCAGAGACAGCTGCGAAGATGAAGAGAGTTGCTGTGCTAAAGGTCTATCTGTGTAAAGCTGAGGTAGCCAAATTTAGGGTGGGGGCAAAAATCAGAGATTTCTTTCACATTTAGCAAATTCAAATGGATACATAAGTAGGGTCGTCTGAACAAGGAGACAGCGTGCTATACAAACATAAGACATTATAAAGGAGAAAGGGCTGTTTGCAGAAGCCTGGTCACCCGAGGACTCTTCACTTGTGTGAAGGAATCTGTTTGGAGAAAGGGACTACGGGGGGCTTGGTTTTTTATAGGCTAAGAGATGGATGTGCTGGTGAGGGAGCCACAGGAGGAGCCAGGCAAAGGTCACGTGACCAAGGAAGGGGCCTGGCACGCTCCTCCCTCCTCAAAGGCTGCCACGTGGAGATGGGGAGTCTCCAGCTGGTGGCTGGGCAATATCCAACTCTCCTCTGACATTTTGAGATGAAAAGTCGGGTGAGAATGAGAACCAAGCTTACCAGAGATAAAAATCAAAAGCCCACACTCAAAAACAGAACCGGCCCCTAACACCCAGGATATTCCTATTTCTAGGCAAACGACAGACTGCTCACTCTCTGCCCAATGGTAGAAAAAAGTGACATCCCTGATATCATTTCAGCCATCCGGCTTAAAGGCAGGACAAAGGACAAAGCTTGCACTTTCTCTCCCTGGACCTCCCTCCCCCCTTGCTCTTTTTCACGTCTCCTGTGCTCTTTTCTGGAAGGGTGGATCCCAGAAGCATTCCAGATCCGGGTTAAGTCCAGGGCGTTGGTGACAGGGTTGCTGTCACAGGCCTGAGTCCCAGCCGCGGAGAGCTAGCAAAAGCCAAGTAATTGCTTTTCCCCTTCCACTAATAAGCTTTTCAGCGGGGGAAGAATTCAGCTTCCTGTAGTCAACAGACCCTTTTTTCCCTGCCTCTCCTCACTCCAAATAATCTAAAGTGACTGCAATTTCAGCCCTGCCTCTCCAGCATTCAGCTCCCCCGGCTGGGGTCAGAGGGTGTCAAGTGAGGGCTCTCCCTTTCTCTTCTGCTCTGCTTGCATGCTACACGTGCTTCTTTGTAACTGAGGCAACTTTCCTCCCCGGCCTAGCCATTATGTGGGCAGCGCATGGGCTGTGTGTTCCAGGAAGTGTCTCTCAGGGCCCAGACAGCACTGGAGGGAAACCTCTTTGCTGGAAACCGAACAGCTGATTTGGAATGACCAACCTCGGAAACCAGCCTCAGCTACCGATTTTAGGAAGGGGTGTTAAAATGGGTGGCTACTTGTGGGATTTTCCGTTTAGTTTTCTACAAAAATGATTCTCGTTCCTCAGTTCTTCTGCATGTCTGACATTGTGGGACGTGGTGAGGGTGCATCTGCGTGATTACGCATGGAAGCCAAGGTCACTGTCTGGTGTCTTCCTCAATTGCTCTTCCACCTTGGTTTTCAAGACATCACTTCTCACTGAAACTGGAGCTCACTCTCGACCCTGGAGATCTTCCTGCGCCTGCCTCTGCCTCCCTGGTACCAGGAATACAGGTATGTGCCTCAGGGCCTTGCTTTTACTCAGTGACACACACACACACACACACACACACACACACACACACACACACACACCCGGCCATGGGTGCCCAAACTCGGATTTTCACAGCAAGCACTTTGTCTACTGGGCCATCTCTCTAGCCCTCTGTTTCTAGATGCCTTTTCTTAAGATCTTTTAAAGTACTGCTGTGGTCAGTTTTCCCAGGCCCAGTTCCGTGTTGAATCAGCTGCAATCGGATGAGTGACTGAGAAAACTGCCCTGCTCGCTCCCTGCCTCACTTCAGAACACAAGTTCCACTAGGCAGGGCAGCAACACTGCTTCCCTTCTGTGGAGAAGGAGACAGACAGACAGACAGACAGACAGACAGACAGAGAGACAGAGACTGAGACCTAAAAGGCCCAGAGCTGAAGTTGGGCACACAGAGCAATGGAGGACAGTGACAGAGAACACGGGTGTGTGGAACCAGGAGGGAGGCTGTGGCAGATGGCTGCCCGGTAAGCACATGAAAGAGGGCAACGTGCAAACACACGAGGCTTCCTTCTGGAAACAGAGCATCAAATGGGAGACATGGGCAGGACCCTTCTAACCACTGTACCCAACATCTGCGAAAGCCGGAAAGGGGAGGGGTAAAAAGGATTTGTATTTGTACCCACAAAGCCACCCGAGACCACACTCCAATGTGCGCCAGGCACACAGCCACGCTGTGTGTCCTCACTCCTGGCTGCAGACGGGCCTGTGATGGGAATTTATGTCCCTCAATTACGAGCTCTTGTCCCTAGTCTCAGTTCATCAGCATGGTGCAAGCCAAGTCACTGAAAGGGTCCACAATGAAGTAATCACATGCACAGAGATGTCTGCTGGGCTGGCAAGGCTACAGCCACACCCAGCCGGGCCAAGCCATGCCCATCCCAGCCAAGCCAAGCCGCAAGGGCTCTTCACCGAGCTCTGACCATGGAGCCTTGTGCTCCTGTGGCCCCCTTCTCTGATCTAATCGCAAAGTGAGAACAGACAGCGGGCCATGTAGGGGGCGATAAGAACCACTGTGGTGCTCTCCTTTTCTCCTGCCTGTGCCATCCTCTACCACCTCACGAAAACCATGCCGGCGCCCTACAAGGGCGCGCACACTCGTACCTGACAAGGGAAATGGTAGTAACGCAACACCCTCTTGCCGAAGTCATGCAATCAGCAGTCCCGTTCCACAGGTGAGGAAACAGAGGCTGAGTGAGGCTGAGGGACCGGTGAATCAGGTCACAGGCCGGGGGCCGACAGGGCTGATGGCGAGGCTCAAGTTTCTAATGGTTACTTTTACGGCTACTGCTGCCAGCTTCCCGGGAGAGCACAATCCTGTGCTGCCTACCCATCCGTCTGCCCACTGGTTGTCCATGTGCCTGAGGCACCTACTCTAGTTGTGGAAAGATGAAGACAGTGGCTGTGCCGGGGAGGGGGGGCAGGTGACAGGGAGAAGGGCGGGAGAGTAAGGCAGCTAAGCAAAGAAGCAGAGTGAAGATGGGGGGGGGGGATGATAAAGGGAGGGAGTGGCCCACAAAGGGTGCCCAAGGAGTACTCAGTATGAGTGGCTCTGGGAGGGTGGCGGGCGTGTCCGAACCTATGGAGTGATGGTGTGAGCTGCAGCGCGATGCAGAAAGCACGGAGGGCCTAGAAGGGCAAGCCAGCCCACTGGAGCGGTGACAAGGGCAGCAGAGGTCCTGGAGGCCAAGTCCTGCACGGTTTTGTTGGCCCCTGCAGGGCTAGAGTCTCTGGCCACCACAGCATGCTCCTCCTCCTTGGTACACCTCCCTGTGGGCACATATGACCTTGGGCCTAGCCGTCACGGCATCTGGCCTTGGTTGTAGTCCTCTGTTGACCTACACAGCAGATAACTGTTTGTGTGGGGAGCGGGGGGCCATCATTCTGCACAGTTTCACGTGGTAGCCTGGATAGGGGTTTTCCACAGAAAGGCATATACTATATGCCTACAAACATGTATGTCTGACAAAGTTGGCTCTGAGGTGAGGAAAAGCATGGGGGTCGGGGGGAGATACCACCCACCCACCCACCCCTTGCCATAGGCTGTGTAGTATCACTGGGACAGTGGTCTTGGCACCCAGTAAGCCAGAATCGGTCCACGTGGAACACCAGGCTCCAAAGCGTGCACCGGAGCAGCTGAGGGGGTGACACCGGGAATGGAAGGAGGAACTCAGGATTGCAGCAGGGGAGCCAGAAGGCTGATGGTGCAGAGAAAAGTCAGCCACCACGACAGATCCTTCTGTGCATCCTTTCTCTAGAGCCATGCTGCCCATCATGTAACAGGAGCCTCAGCAGAGGCCGTAAACTTAGCCCTTACTGACTTGGGGGACATACAACATAAATTCTAAGCTGGGACGAGGGAGCGTGTTTCCTCAGATTGGCTGTTGAGGATATAAGTTGGCCCAGCTCACTGCACAGAAGAGATGCCTCCCCTCCTTGGGACCCACAGTGCTCTCTATGGCCAGCTCCATGGTCCTCCATCTGCCATGTGTCAGGACTATAGCTGGACAGACAGGTTTGGTAAAAAGGCATGTCTGCCCTCACTATCTTTGGGCTGTGTGTGGCTCTGCCCAGGGCTGGCCAACTTGCTGTTTCTCTAGCCAGCACAGGAGTGGAACTGGATTGGGGCCAGGCTGGGGGAAGCAGGAGGTGGGTAAAAGTGACCGCCTCTGGGACCCCCTTCCAGGCCTGCCAGGGCTATAGCAAGGGCAGAGAGGCGAGGATGGTGGCTGGAGCAGGAGCAGCAGCAGAAAGGTGTGCTTCAGGGGAGAGTAACTGATGGGCATGGGGGTAGAGGCCAGAAAGTGAAAGCTGAATGAGCAGGAAGCAAGCTGGGGCCAAGTCTATCCCAGCTTAAAGGGAAGGCCAATGTGGGTTTCCTCATTGAACAAAAGCCAGAGGAGAAGGCTGGCCAAAATTGGGCTCCACCCCCCCACTTCCATTTTATTTCACCAAAACTGTGTTTGGGGAAGGGGCCAGAACAATTATTGGAGCCTTAACTTGGCTCCTTCCTTTTACAGTACATTTCCCAGAATAAACTACCCCAAGACTTCACCCATCTCCAAAAAAGGCAACTACTAAAAACCCTTACAAGTCCAGTGCCTGCATCACACCAACACAATCATCCTCCCCTCTGGGCTTCGGAGATGGGGAGCAGGAGAGGCCAAGGGGTGATGGACTGCTTAGGTCTGGCCCTAATTGCTCTCTCGGATGCTGGGCGGTGGGGGGGCTGATCCCCACACTGAGCAGTTAGGAACTTCCCCAATCATTAACCTTTCTCAGAGTGCATTGTACTGGGAGGTGCTCCCTCCGAAGCCTAGTCAGGAGCCCTATTGATCCACTGCACACTCGGTGCCTTCAAAGTTGTTTATGATCAATATGCAAATTGCTCATGGCATTGATCTAGTATTAATTTTCAATTAGGGAATCCACAAGGGGTCTCTGAGGGTCAATACCTAACAATGCAAAGGAAACTCTCCGCTGCAGAGAATTGGGCCTGATACTGCTAAAAGCTTCCCCGAGCCACCTCCTCCAGTGCCAGGCCCTCTGGGCTCTCGCTGTCGCTTGGCTCATGTGGTGCCCTCCGAAGTCGGGACCCCTTCGTTCTACCAGTCTCCCAGGCTGGATCCGTGGCTTCTGCCCTGTGCCACCACCACCCCCAGGCAGTGCCAAAGAAACCCTTCGTGGCCTGCCAGGGAGCTCCCCTGGCATCCACCCTCCTGAGTTGATGACCCCGACATGCCTCCTCTTCTCCCCAGCACCCCATGCCACACCCTGCCCAGACCACTCTCTCCCCCAGCTCCCCAACCACACATACCTTCTTCCTCCCTCTCTCCCCTTCCCTTGTTTCTGCTTAGTCACGGAACGTCACCCTGGCATGCTGCCACGGCTGGAGCTGGCGAGCTGCACGGTCCCCAGAAATCTCAGGCAGTCAGGCAGAGCCGCCAGGCTGCCAGGTTATGCTTGGCAAACACCCCACTGATGTCATTTCAGAGAACCAGGGGAAGGGAAAGGGCCCGGCCTCAAATCATCTGTTTCTCCTTTCTTTCTTCTAGCAAAAAAAAAAAAAAAAAAAAAAAAAAAATTTTTTTTCTTCCTAATGAAACACGGGGGTTGGGAGGGGGGAGGCTAATTAACTTTACCAGACCTTGCTCATGGTTCCCAGAAGAGGCTGTGGCCCGCCCTCCAGGAGCGCAGGGCAATGCCTGTGAGCTGCAGATGGGGTGTCCCCGGGGAAGAGCGTGCCCAGCTGAGGACCAGAACAACCTGGAGACTCAGTCACTCCATTACACGCCTAACAGCCCTTTGGAGACTCCTGTGGGGAGGCTGTTCAGCCAAAGGGTTCGAAGCGAGACTCATATCAAAGCCCCTCTCCACAGGTGTGCGGCTCTGCTGCACTCCAGTGTCGGGGCTCAGCAAGCTGCCAGCCTCATCTCTGCCAGGGCCTCTGAATGCCATGCTTACTTTCTCCATCCTGAACCAGTCTTTCCAGAAGTGTCAGGATCTCCTCCATGAAGCTTCCTGAAGACCCAAGCCATGCCAGGCCAGTAGTTCCCTGCCCACTTTCGGGGATGCCACTCATTGGGCTAATCTCTGCGTGCTAGCTGGCTGGGCTAATTGGTTTATGGATAACATTAATTACCATGTTGCTCATTAATGGATGAAATCTTTATTGGTGCCATTGATCAGTAGACTTGTTAGCTGGCCTCCTAACCAATGGCGGATGTAACAAGCTCTCTTATTGGCATATCAATTAATGCAATCAATTCCTGGCCAGCGGCTGCCATTCGGTTTCCTAGTTGTCCAGGGATAGGAGACAGAGCCATGTCCAGCATGCCTGTTCTTGAGGTCCCTGGCTGTTTACAAAGCTCAGCTGGTCTGGGTGCTACTCATGGTTCATCTAACAACAACAAAAAGTGTCCTCCTCTTGCATTTGAAAACCATCTTTCTACATTCTAGGGATGACGGAAGTGTTCTGTTGTGTCAGGGGACATAAGCTGGAAGGGAAGTGAGGAGGGACTGACTGCTAGAGGGAACAGGAGGCTTGGAGAATTCAGATGTGCCTACATAAGGGAACAACAGAATGGCTTGATCCCCAGGCTGGAGCCTGGCCACACTCTTGGCAAGCTTGGGGACAGCGTGAAAGCACCAATCCCAGTCCAGCCATCGGCTCTTGGGCCACCCCAGGACACGGTCTCAAGGTGCTGGCCTCTTCCAGCCAATCATACCTTCTGCGCTGCTGTCCACACACATCGATTTCCAGCAATAGCAGGCCTGGATTATCACACGTCTTCCAGCCTGAGCTCTGGTAGAGACACAGACTTGCCACATCAGGAACAGCCACCGCTCATCAGGATCATGTGACCAGTAAATCCCCCCCATGCTTAAGCAGAGCTCTGCTGCTTCGAAATACATAGAATAAATCGGTTCAGCCACATCTGCGTTACTGCCGCCATAATGAGGGAAATGACCTCAGGCGGCGGCGCATGTTTAGGTGGGTTGTTTTAAAAAGGGGTTGGGACACTGCAGACACAGGATGTGCATGGTTAGAGCTGGGCCCAAGTGCTGTCCAGTGACGACAGATGCCAGAGAATTATCATGATGGCAGAGGGGGTAACCAAAGCTTTCAGCTTGCAGAGAAAACATGGAGACTGCCTAGCTCCCGACAGGTTCTTCAAGGAACTAACTGGAGTTCACACACACACACACACACACACACACACACATAAAACTAGCGCTTGAAATATTATTCCAGGCCTGTTTCTACAATTTAAACATATTTTAGGAGGGAAAAAAAAATTAAATTAGAGACGGGGAAGAAACGACTGTTCCACTCCATGGTGCTAATGCTATTTGTAAACTTTGCTAACACCAGCATTAGGTTGAAGGAGAGTTTGCGCAAGCGACAAAAGCCAGTGACAAGAAGATGTCATGGAGCAAGAGAGCAGCCTTTTTCCTGGGCAGTGACAGAACCCAGGAGCTGACTGGGGCCATGGTGAGGGACATAATTTTCAGCGTTTGAAAGCATAGCTCGGGGCTTCTTGGATAAACAGTGGAAATGTTTCCTCTCATTTATAAATAGAAAGTGACATTTTTTTTTTCCCCAAGTGGAACATCAGCACTCCGATAGTCTCAGGACTGGGGGGAGGCCAGTCCTGAAGCAGGACAATGTCCTAGGCAGGTGTCACCCTCCCAGGCACCAGACGGAAGCGAGCAAGAGGCCTCCATAAGGCTGGTACGGTGGCACCATGCCAGCTGGGGATGGTACGGGAGCCTCTCCAACAAAAGCCTTTCATCAGCCACTTAATGCCGTGGTCTCTTCCCCAACGACAGCAGACATGGGTCCTTACAATGGCAAAAATCCCAATGCACCTCAAAGAATAAGTGGCGTCCAGAGCGCTCTCCGGGCACCCCCAAACACTCCGGGAGTTCTGTAGTGTTCCTTCATTCTAACTCCATCTTACGCGAGGTAGGTAACAAAGCACACTTGGATGTGCCAAACTTGAATTCGCTGGAGGTCATTTACGGAGCCTTGGGGCCAAGGTAACTAGTTTTGTTAGGAACTTTGCTTAAAGCACTGGCCTAACGGGATGGTCTCCGGAGGTTGGAAGCTCGGATACTTAAAACCACTGCCATTTGGAAGTTAGTGTGAACACAATTTACATAATAAGGGGATGAGACAAGGACACACTCGTGAGGCAGAAGCTTCGTCCAGACGACTTAACTACCTTCTGAAACTCCATTCAGATCCCTGCAGATTGGCTGGTTTTGTTCTCATTTTCTGACCTGAGTAAATGTTACAAATATGAACTCATAGTTCTAATGGAGATTTTTTTTTTTTAAATAAGAGTGTTTACGTATTGGATTACAATTAAGATTTTTATTTCCCTTAATTAAAATATGACTTTACGAGCGCCGGTG
>REGO01000005.1:10111413-10154267 GCA_010120015.1 Rhombomys opimus
AAACCCAATCACTGTGCCAGGAGGTGTGAGGACAAGGAGAAAAAAACAAATGCTTTCTATGGATCTCAGCTGGCCACTGGCCTCAGAGCTGCTATGCGAGGGCTCCAAGTTAGCTCCATTCGACATTATCAACTGGCGGGAGAAATCATGAAAGAATCAGGACCCACCTGCTTTAACAGATCACTTCACTGAGGCTGATCCGTGCTTCCCTGAGTCTACAACCTGGGTCATTCTCCATCAAGGCTCATCCATACCAAACACGATAATAAATCAAACCCTATCAGAATTGAGCTATAAATCTGTGAAGACTCCAATAATTTCCAGCTAAGGGAATAACACCACAAAAGTACTTTTTAAACTAATTACTCAGATTCCGAAGTGCTGCCCTAATGAGCCTCCTTTCTGCCCAGAACTTACTAAGAAGGGAAAGTACCTTTCTGGAGCAGTAATTACTGCTTTTCCCCTTCAAACTTCTAACGGGAGATCGATGCTGCATTTTAAGACCCATTGATTTACAATTAGCCTGGCTTTCCTGCTAAAGTGTTTTTTTAAGCAGAGTTTACTTTTATTTTATTTTGAAATCTCGAGATCTGGTTCTTGGATTTTTCCCATCCTCCTGAGAGGGGGCTGAAAACCTTCAAGAGGAGGATCCATGTCGGGAACAGAGCGGAGGAGATGCAAGACCTCTCGTGGGGTGGAGAGGAGATGGGCAGAGGGAGAGAGGGAATTGGGCTGGTTGGAGGAAAACTTCAGATGCCCAAAACAAGAAACGAAAACTCATGCTGGACGGCAGGGGCTAACAGCCAAAGCGAAGAGGCAGAAGGCGGTACTGTGGGCAGAGCTGGGTGCCCGGGCTTCAGGAAGTTTAGCAGCTGCCAGCCTGGCAGGCCGAGGCTGCTCTTCACTGCCTCTGCTATTTCTTAGCATCCTTGGGTAGAGGGAGGGGGGAAAAAATCACAAAGAAATAAAGAAAAAGCTTTGTGTATCTTTGCGAAACAAAGCGCCAGTTAAAAATAGTGTGTGTGGCGGGGACAGTGCGCTAACGGGAGGGGCCTGGCAGCTCCTGCATTTGCACAATCTGTCCCACGAGGAGAGCAGAAGTAAGCGAGGCAATTAAGAATTTCATGCTGATTGCTTCAAGCATGCTTTTTTTTTTTTTTTTTTTTTTTTTTTTTTTTTTCCCTGTGCCATAAAGATAATAGCATGAGGGATTTGGCCTTGCTGCGTCTCCCTTCCTCTGTTTGACAACTTGTGCCTTCTGTCTCTGGGATTCTTTCTTGGCTGCCATGTCGGAAGACTCAAGATGTTAGCTGGCTGGGCTGCTACCACCTGCTGGAGCCAGTGGCTTCCATAGCTGAAGCAGCAGCATTCCTGCCCCCAGTCTCACCCTGCCTCTGACTGACGACGACCCTGGAAGAGCAGGCTGCTGCCACGTTGTCATCGCTTACAGAGAGACAGGAGGCTTAAGGTTTTGGGGGATGGCCTGTAGGCCCACAAACCCAACCAGCATCTCCATGAGCCCATGGGCCACTCCCACTAGGAACGCTTCACGGCAGCGACTCTCCCAGAGTGACTCTCAGAAGAGGGCTTGGAGTGATCAGGGCGAAGAATAAAATAAAAGGGGGTGATGGATAAAAACTATTAACTTTTGCCTTTTTAAAGAAAGTATTTTATAGCGAGATTGTATAGGCCAATCTGGAAGACTAATACGGGGGGGAAAAAGTGCAATTAAATCCTTGAAAAACTGACAGATCAGCAAAACAAAACCACCCGGAGGAGAACCCGATTGAGCCTCATTAAGAAAGAGTTCAGCCTGTTTTTAAAACCCTTCTTAACACTTAGCTGGGTACCTCCCAGCAGTCAAAGCTCCCAATGCGGCTGGCATAATTAGTGTCAGAATGGAAGGGGGGGAGGAGGAATCAGCCTAGGAAATAGAAATTAAAACACAAATTTAGGAGGGAGGGGGAAGTTCAAATGGAAAAAAAACAAAAACAAATTCCAAATCTAAGCAACAAATACCCATTGGTCCCTCTGAGGGCAACGGGGAGAATGCAAAATTCTCCCTGGCCTGCCCAGATAAATGGGTTCCAATTATACAGAGAAAGGGCTGGGCCACAGGGAGAGATTTATGCTGCAATTCTCCATCTTCAACCTCTCCCCTTCCCCCAAAATATATTCTGTGCTGTGGTCAGCTCCACTCCAGGAGGCTGGGTTAATGGCAGATGGATGGCAAAATGCTCCAACCTCAGCATCAATTATAACCATCACATCTGACAATGGAGAAAATGAGATCGGGTGACAGATTTCCACACCTTCAGGACCCCCCAACACTGGAGTGCATGCGCGTGTGTGAAATGGTGTGTGTGCGTGAGAGCTCCGGTAAGCGCATTACATGTGCGGCCGCCGGCCTGTAATAAGGAGGCATGAGGCTGAGGTCCATTAGAGAGAGAAGAGCAGGCCGCTGAGGAAGAAATGCTCTGGAGATGGGGAAGACGGCAGGGAGATGAAGCCATTTTATTAAATCAGGCAAATTCTAATTTATTCTGCAGAGAGAGTGGGGGAAAAGAAAATGGATTCATTCTTGGTCTGTCCTCTAAGCTCCCTGCTATCACCTCGGCGGGAGGACGGGGAATAACAGGTTCCAGGGAAACCAAGGGAAGGCTTCCCTTTGAAAGAGCAAGCATTTAAACCTATTTCAGTTCTTGCAAGAGGAATGTGGAAACTAGTACTCAAGCCAGAGAAACTGGTGTATGTGTGTGTGAGGGTTAGGGGATGGCACTCTGGCTTTCGGATTACTCCAGCAAGCACAGAGAGGGCTCACAGATTCGGCTCATTGTGACGGGAAACCAGGAGGGCAACCACAGCCCAGACAATGCTGACCTTGGACTAGAGAAAAGATGGCACATCTCCCTCCCATGGTCAGAAATGCCACTCGCCACCTTCCCCAAGGTAGGAGCCTAACACTTCATTTATTGTTGCGGAGGCTGTCTTCTGTAGCCCAGGCTAGCCTAGATAGAACCCGATGCATAGCTGAGGCTCCATGGACTCCAGATTCTCCTGCCTACACCTCCCGGTCGCTGGGAGCACATGTGTGTGCTTAAGACATTGCTTTTTTCATGTTGAAAGGAAAAATCTAAACGGGGGTGGGGGTGGGGGGTGGGGGGTGGCGAAGCCCACGGAAAAGAAATGCACATCACAAGAAAAGGCGACGCGTTCAAGATGGCAGTTAGAATGCCAGGGTTTCAATTGAACACTCCCTGTACGGGCCAGCACTTCACCAAGCGTAAGGGTGCTGGCTGTTGTGATGGCAAAGAAACTGAAGACGCGGCGCGTGGGTGCGTCACTCCTGGTGCCGTGCGCGCCGGTGGTGCCCCTGCTGCGCTCCTCGGCAGAGGAGAGAGCCGGCAAGCCTGGCACGGTCCGTGGGTGAGCAGGCGGGATTATTTAGAGGGTCCTGCAAAGCGCAGGAGGCCTGGGGGCGGGGGTGACGAGTAGCTTCCCGAGAAGCACGCCTGCGTTAACACCCGGGGCCCAGGGCAGCTGGATGACGCCACAGCATCCTTCAGCAGGGAGGGAACATCCCTACAGATGTCTAAATCGCCAGCAGGGGTGAGGAGGGGGAGGGCACACCCCACCCCGACGCTTCCGGGCCAGGAGGAATGGGAGCTGCCCACACATCCAGGGGGAGCTCAGGTTCAGAGTCCTAGGAAGACGCCAAAGTCTAAGCTTCCCAAGCTCAGGGGCAGCTCAACCGTGGCACGAACACTCAGAATGCTCGAGGAGCTGGGAGCCCACGTGCACCCGGGTCCTCCTCCGGCCACTTTCTGCGGGGCTGCACTAAGTGGACAGCGGGGGCCACTCCATCCCTTGTGATGTACTCTTGCTTGGCTCGCAGAAACACTCGGGCAGACTGACTGGCTTTCATTCCCTGTGGCCTACCAGAAAGAAATCCAATCACCTGCTTTTCCTCGCTGGGCCCGCCGGAAGGGAGGACTCCACACCGACACCTGCAGGCCAAGACGAAGACTGCACCTCCTCAGGAGCCGTTGGTACACCCTCTCCACCCAGACTTCCCAGCCCGCCGGAAACACTGTCACTGGGTCAAAAGCTGAAGAAGCAGGCCAGCTAACACTGGCTAAATGGCCTTATATGCACGACTTGCACTAGGTTATCTTCTTAGGTATTTCTGACAAAGCTAAAAACAAAACAAAATAATAATAATAATAAAAAAAAAACCTTAGTTAACTGTTCCTCAGCTGCCAAAACACAAGGCTAACCCAATGACATTTTAGGCTTTTAAGGCCTACCGACTCCATTTTTACTTTTCCTGAACTGGAAATGCCTCAGGTTACCGGGATAATAGGAGTACAAACAAACAAAACAACCTTCTTTGGAGGTTAGCAAAGGCACAGGTAAATTAGACTACCAACCTCTCTGGAGTATGATGCCCAAAAAGGATGTTTATGTGGTGTGGTGGGGGTGGGGTGTGGGGGGTCAGGTGACCTCACTTGGGGCTTCCCACTCCTCAACTTTGCTACAGCGCTTCTGGTCAACGCCTCTCACCAGGATTAGACATGGGAGAAATTATTTCAGATAAGCCCGGGACTCAAATTCAAATCAACAAGGCTGACTTTATGACTTATTTATTCTCCCTTCCTCCATGGACAGGAGGTTAATATGAGAGCAACTCCCCGGCAGACCTTTAAAGGTAGCTGGAGCGACACTGATTCGAATCAATGCTCCTTTTGTGGACACATTACTTGGCAGAAACTGGCTTTCTGAAGCCCCCTTAAACACAGCCGGCAAAACAAAAAGAAGGGGGGAGAGTGTCCTTCAAACAAAGGGATGAGGTGAAAATAAAGAGAGAGCCTACTGCACTTTATTCTTTTTTCATAGAAGCAAATGGATCTGGGGCTTTTATACATTAATCAATCAATATCACTGACTGTACATCAGCAGGGTAGCCAAGTTATGAATGACCTTTCTGGCTAAGAGGACACTTTTAATGCTCATAAGACTGCTCATAGCTTAGCAACATCCCGAATTTGTGCCTGCATGATTACCCCTCGGAGGCGAGCAGCCGTGAGCACTGCACTAAATATGGCAAGGTTAGTCGTGTCCAATTTGTGCAGAGAGAATGAGACTCTTGGACCTGGCCTCCCAGTTTATGCATGAGTTGCCGCAACCTGGGTGACACACGCAGAGGCTCGGCCCGGCCTTCCCCCCCTGGAAAGAAGAGCCTGCCAGGCCTCCCGTGCACTTGGAAGCCAGTCTAAACAGGGAGGCTGCAGGCCGGCTGGCTGGAGAGCTGTGCTCACTTCCGGTCAGCTCCTGAGCCCCCCTGTGCTGGTGGACAACTGTGCTGGCCACTGTGGGCATTCCTGGGCGTCTCCGTAGAACCTATGTCACCTCCCACCCCAAGAGCCCTCCCCATGTTCCCTGGGTTTCTCCCCAAAAGACAGCCAAACTTTCACCTTCCTGAGTTGTTTCTTCTTCCCTGTAGGGACCCAGAGAAAGGCATCTCTAGGGAGAAGACACTGTCTTGCTTACACTCTCCAGAAATACCCAACCTGAGGAAAGCAACTTGGGCCGGCTCTCTTTATTTTCCCCTTAGCAAGTCAGCCATTCTGCTCATGCCTAAAAGGCAGGAGAGTTCCCTGGATCCCTCTTTTAGTAGGCAGAGATGAGGCAAGGGGCAGTCTGTGGGTGGTTTGGATTTCTATGACAACCATTGTGGCATTGGGGCGGCCGTGTGGGACAGGACAAACCCCCAGCCACCCCCCATCTCTACCCCACTTTCTTCTCCCACTTCCGTCTCCTATAGCTGCAGCAACAGTGTCTGCCAAAGCCTGCTAGTCTACATACATAGTCTCTTTTCCTTGTCACAGAAACTCTGTAGAGTTTTTAATCTAGCTTTAACCTCCTATAAATCTCCATAGAAGGAGCCACTGGGCAATGGGAGTGCTGGCCTCCATTGGATACAGGGGACATTCAAGGTAAGAGCGACTGAGACCTTCCCTCAGGCTACACCCAGGCTTTCCGGGCCAGCTGGGAATGGAGTAGGACACAGCTTAGAGGAGACAGAGCTATTTCTGGTCCTAGACGTAAGGACGGGCTCTGGGCATTTACTCCCATTTCTGAGGGCAGGAGACAACTCGAGAAGTTACCTCCAGAGGCGCTGCAGCCAGGTGCTGGGCCCCGGGGCACAGGGGAGACACAGAGCCGCAGCACAGGCATGGGTGATAAATACTAAATAAACCAGGAGAAGAGCCCTTGTGGGAGTCTCAGAGGGGGGCTGGAATTTCTCCACAGGCCTTCCGTGTGAGGGATGTTTGCCATTCCTCACATGACTGCTAGGAACGTCACAGAATATTCCCCCAACAATGCTTCTCTAAGCCTGGGTCTTCCCATCCCGTGTCTCACACTTAAGTTATACTGATCTTGGTGTGTGTGTGTGTGTGTGTGTGTATAAATGCTTCCAGAGTCCCATCCAGAAAAACATATTTTTCTATCTTGACCTGAAGGAGCCCAGGGTCCACGCTAGCTATTTGCCCTGGGATGGTGTCACATGACCCCCCCTTCCTATTCTGTAGATGCTGATCTACATGCCTTTCCTTGATCTGGAGAGTTGACAATCTGCAGGCCTGATGGCTATTAAGTGGGCTCAGTTCCCCATCACGCGTGCGTGTGTGTGCGTGGATGTGTGTGCCTGTGTGTATGTTCTAAAATACATCCTTGCTGTGTAACCCACGCTCGAACCTGTGGCAATCCTGCCTCAGCCACCAAGTCACAAACATCTGGGTCTCTGCAGCTGTTATACTGTGGTGTCCGTGCCCCCCCCCCCCTCCAGTGGCTGCTCAAGGCAGGCTTGAGCTCAAATGATCTCAGTCTTCCCTTCTGGGCCTCTCAAGCATCTGGGAGCTTCCTCAGCATCTCTCAGAAAGACACTCCCGCCTAACAACTACAAACTGAACTGATCGGGAACAGAGGAGAACACAACGTTGCCCTCGTGGCCTTCCCCGGTTCTCCCAGGTTACACACGCCACTGGCTACCACCCTTTCTCACTGTCCTCCCTAGCTGGCTAACCATCACTAGTCAACTCATGGTTGATGCACTGATTGACTGATTCTGCCTTATACTTGTCCCCTTCAGGAGCCTCACTAACCCACCATCCAGCTGGCAGACTCCTGCATGCTCTGGCCGGCGCATGCCCACACTGTAATTCCGAAAGGCTCCGTACCCACTACTTTTCCTTGCAGAGACAGGGCTGTCTCGGCACACGCTGCCACACAGCATCCCTTCTCTCCCTTCCTGTTGTATGAGTTCACGGTGTGTTTGCTCTATGTGTGTGGGGGTTGGGAGGGTGGAGAGAAGGGAGGGGTGCATGTGGAGGTCAGAAGACAACCCTGACTGTCAGACCTCCTTTTCTACCTTCTTGCTGCTCACCACTGCATTTTCTGAGGACTCTTCGGTTTCTACCTCTTGACTTCTGACAGCCCTGATGGGTGGGGTTGCAGGTACTTGCTTCCTCATCAGACTCCCTCCACCTGGCACCTGCAGGCCCGAACTCGGGTCCTCACAGGCATTTTATCCACTGAGCCATCTCCCCAGCCCTCCTTCTGTGTTTCTAAAGCTCTGTGTGGAGGATGATGTTGGCAAAGATAAAGGGATATTCATTTGTCCCTCCGAGCATTTTGGTGGTGACTCAGGGTAGTCACAAAGAAAAGTGACTGAACCCGGGCAAAAGCAGATAGGCCACGCCTCTGCGTGAAGCCAAGCTCTGACAGACAGATGACCTCTGCTGACATATGTACGGGCTGCCCTGCAGCCCAGACAGGCGGCGGAGCCCTACGGTGGGGCTGGCTAGCCAACCCCGAAAAACTATAGACACAACGCTTGGTGGTACCTGCCTGCAATCCCAGCACAAAGGAGGCAGAGGGAAGAGGACCAGGAGGCTCAGTGATTCAAGGGAAGTTTCACCTACAGATCAAGTTCGTGGCCAGCCTGGTTGCACCATACTCTGTCTCAAGCAAACAGAGGTCTGCAAAAGGAGTGGTGCTCGCATTCTACAGAGTCAATGCGCCCTCACAGCGACTCCAGCATCTTCAGACTGTCCTAACTCTTATTAGCCCAGATGTCTCCCCGGAAGCCAGAGTCTACAAGGAGATAATGTACTGGGAGGGTGGGGGGAGATGAATTCAAGTAGAATTGGCAGACTTACCGTGATGCAAGAAGTGAAAGTAAGCCCAAGGTAAAGTCCACACAACATTAAAACTCCCCTACGAGAGCCATAGGGCCTCTTTCCTGCTGCACGCATGCTTGCTGTCCTCTGTCCTACGGCTGTGAGTGCCATGAGGAGGGGAGCTGGGTACAAAAATGGGTGACCATGACCTAAAGGCAAGTCTGGCCATGCCAGGCTACTTCTGAACCCCTCCAGGGGTCGCCCATAGCATTCAGACCGCAAACTCAGGACATGATTATGAAGGTAGGACTTATGGCCTGTGCCACCTGCCGTGCCCTCCTGGGTCCATACCAGCTGCCCAGCCCACGCCTCCACCCTTGGGCTTCAGCTGGGACCTCAGCCTGCAGTGCCCCTCTCCTTCTTCACGAGACTAGATCGGGTCTTAGCCTAAGTGCCACCGCTCTGGAGGCGGAGGAGACACTGAGCAACAACCAAGGAGACTGATGAGCACTATGAGCTTGAGAGAGGGAGCGAGGGCGCCAGATGAAGAGTGACAGAACGTCAACACTAAATCCAACGGGAGGCGTGGGCAATGGTCATCAACGGCCTCTGAACATCCCGAGGGCAGTGGCACCTTACTGAGGGAGAGACGGCCGACTGTGCAGTAGCCTTGGAGAAAAAGTCCCACTGGCCATAACTCGGGTCCATTCCATTCCAGATGTACTCATCAGACCACGGGAGATATGGGGGATAGAGCAGTGTGCAAGATAACATAAACAGATGCTCTCATCACAAGACAAACTGCCAAACAAACAAACAAACAAAACCCTGAAAGAGAAGATCCAGCTTCCACAGAAACTTCAGGGGGGGGCGGGGAGCGGGTGAGAAGAAAGACCTACAAGTAAATGGAGGTTTCAGAGACATATCAGTCAATGACAGTATGACAGCTACACTTGCATTTGGATCCATTAATCTCGTGTGTGTGTGTGTGTGTGTGTGTGTGTGTGTGTGTGTGTACAAATGCACACATACAATGAATGTATGGGCGTGAGTGGGGGAACTCTCCTTCCACCTTGTTTGAGACAGGGTCTCTTGCTGTTCCTGGCTGCCTACGTCAGGCTAGCTGTCTCACAAGCCTTGGGCATCCTACGGTCTCCATTTCCCGGGTTCTCGCCACGGGAACGGAGGATTACAGACACATGCTACCTCAGCCGGCTTGATGTGGGTTCTGGGGCTTCGAGGTTGAATCCTCATGCTGACACAGCATTTCACCCGAGGAGCCGTGCTCCCAGCTCTGCATCTGGATTTAACCACGGTCAGCTCTGTTTACAATTGAGTTTGACAATGATGTTGCAGTCAAGTTAAAAACCATACAACCGACTGAAATATTCATAGATAACGTGAGCTCCCCTCCTTCAAAATAACTGAAAAAGGAGACCTGGGTGGAACACATGGGTAAAACAAGATTGGCCACTCGAGCTGTCACCTGCTAAGGAGGGAGGGCAGGTTCCTGGGGTCTGCTGTGTGACTTTTGTTGGTGGTGGTGGTGGTGGTAGTGTCTGGAGGCTCCTGAGACAGAGTCCCACTATGTAGGCCCAGCCAGGCTGACTAACCTCAAACTCACAGTCTCTTGTCTCTGCCTCCTGAATTCTGGGAGTTCAGGGGTGTCCCCCCACACCCAGCTGCCAAAGCCTGCTCTCAACTTATGTGTGTGCTTGACATTTTCTTCGAACACAAGAAGCCTTTGGACGAAAACCAAAGGCACTTCCTACCTCAGGAGCCAGCCACTAGGGCAACCCATCTTTGCCTAACGTCAATCCTTTGCCTGACACGTTTTCTCCTCTTGTCATTTGATTTTAATTCCTTGCCCCGCAGTTATGCTCTTTCTCTTTGTTTTCTCCCCACGAGCTTTTCTGGAAGGAAAACTCTGAGAGACGGGCCAGGCCACCCACATTTACCACCGTGGCCCTCGGGCTCTGGTGCCGCCTGGCACATGAAGCCGCTTCCTTAAATACACACTAGAAAACAGACAGGTGCATGTAGAAACAAGACCACATCAACCACTTAGCAGGGGCAGGAGCACCGCCCTGGCCGGCATCTGTTTGCACGATGTTGTTTTGAGGGACTGCTCTCACCCAGCATCTCAGGAGGACGTGGGGACTCCCGAGACACTGGCAGGGGTCAGGCACTGTATGCTGACAACAGGCCGCCGTGAAGGAGAAGAGGCTCGGGTGAGGGCACCTGCTGTCAAGCCTGGTGACTGGAGTTTGGACCCCTGAGCCCACTCAATGGAGAAGAGAGTTAACCTCCACGGAGTTATCCCGACACCAACCGCCGCGTGCCAACACCCACACCCACCACATTAAATAATACTTTGTAAAAAGTAGCTTTTTAAAGGCACCTGTAAAGCTTAGAAGCTTTTCTAGAAACTTCTGAATGAAGCTTAGAAGCAGCTCTACCACAGGCAGCCAGGTAGCCCAAGACCCTTTTGGCCACACTCAGTTCATGGCTTCAAGTATCACTGAATCACGTGGGTGACGTCACAGTGACAGCGGGGCCACCAAGTCAGTTCCAACAGCTATCAACTTTGACCCAAGAATAAAAGCCACGCCGGGCATGACGGGTGATGATTGCAATCACAGTACTCGGATGAGGTAGGGGGACTGAGAGTTTAAGGTTAGCCTGGGTTAAAAAGAAAGACCCTTTCTCAAAAATTCGTGTGTGTGTGTGTGTGTGTGTGTATGTATGGATGAAACCCATCAATCACCCACATGACAGGCTGGTCTGGAAACAACCAGATGCTACAGTTTTGAAGATGGAGTCTAAGGCACGGAGGTGAAAGGTGTGCAATTTGCACGTCGGGAGACTGCCAACTGGAAGTGACAGGCACTCCCAGAATGCTGCAGGATGCAGAGAGACATAGGTCGGTGCCAGCAGGGTGAGCATGTGCCAACCCATGCGAGTCTGTCTCTGCATGTCTCTGGGGACTGAACCCAGGGTGTCACACATGCTAAATGAGAGCTTGGCCACGTATCTCCAGCTCTTCTGAGAGGATCTTAAAAAGTAACCTTGGCATCCCCTTCTGGCCCTTGGGCTAGACAGGACCAGATGGAACCACTTTAATAAACAGAAGATGAAACATTCACCCAAGAACCCCAACAGAAAATGTTCACTCATGAACTTGCATCTTAGGAAATTCTACCCATAAAGCATCTGTGGGTGACGGCCATATGCCCAGGCAGAGCTGGAATCAAACACCCTGCAGAAAGGAGATATGGTCAATGGGAGGAGCTCAGAGCAGAGATTCCTGAGTTCCCCTCGCAGTAACTTAGGTCCTATGGCTTGGATGTGAAATGTCCCCTAAAGATCCACGTGCTGAAACTTGGTCCCTCGGCAGTGGTCGGTGGGTCTGAGGATCATGAGGACCCTAAGCTCAACAAGGGATCGATCCATTGATAAATTCCTAGCTGAATGTGCCATTGGGAGGCAGGGCCTGGTTGGAGTAATTGAAGTGAGGGTGCATCTTGTCCTCGACTGCCAGTGTGCTCTCTCCCTACCCCACCTGCCACTTCCGGGTACTGTAAACTGAAGAACCCCCCTCCGCCTCCGTTCTTGCCGCCATCACATAATCCCGTGTCCAAAGCCAAAGGAGTGAGCCAGCTGTGACCTAAAACCTCCAAAACCACCAGGCAAGATAACCGACTCATCTCAGGAACTGTTTCTTTAGGGTGTCCCCCACAGTGACAGCCAACCAACATGCCCTAGGTGTGCCCGCACTAGCGCTGGTACAGACAAGCCCAGCCATCCCCTGTTTTTGCTTGTGAGGACTGCTGCCAGCATTCTCCTGTGCTGGGCTACGCTGGGGTGCAGGGGCTCGCGACTCATCAGAGTTAGCGTAAGCGCTCTGCTTGCTTACAAGGGAGCTCCTGGGAAGAAACCCAGCCCTCAAACCTACACAGAGTGCCAATCCCAGGGCAGGAGTCAAGAGATGGGGCGGGTGCAGGAAACAGGAAGAAAGGAAAACCCCGTTTCTAAGACGGAGAGGGCCAGCCCGCCCGTCAGCCATCGGTGGCCAAGGAGGCAAGTTGCGGCTGCGGTTGTTCTGGGAACCCTCCAACCCATGACAGACCACAGATAACACTACTGGGGATGGCTCTTCCTGGTTCCACTAACCAAGGCTGATACCTGCTTGTCCTCTAGCTGCCCAGTGGGCTGAGGACAGGGTTACGCCACTTGGGCGTCTCTCAAACATGGAATGTGGAAGGAGGCTTCATTTGCACTCACAGGCAGAGAAAGTATCTGGCTGGAGGAAGTGAGGCTGGAAACAGCAGAAAGATAACTCAATGTGGCCACCGAGCACAAAAGTACAGGGGCTGTGGGGGGGGGGGTTGAAGCAAAGAAATCGCCAGGCAGATAAAGTGATTGCACACCAGGCTCTGTCCTGTCAGATGATCCAAAGAGGCAGGGAGGGGACTTTTAACTTCCTTGGCAGACAAAGATGGAGCATGGGAACAGGGAATTATGGGGTCAGGAAGAAGAAGACCCCATGGCTCCATGCTGAGTGTGCGGCTCCTCAGTGTAGTCTCTCATCAATGTGAGCATTAATGAGGAAGACCTCTGAGAGTCTGCCCACTTTCACAGGACTGAGGTTCTGGACGGAGGCAACGGGGCGGGGGTGAGGGGGGGTTTCTTTGTGAACCTGTGCACTGTTCCTTCACTGGATTATGTCAAATGTTCAAGAAGCCTCTGGTTACGGCATGAGGCTGAGGCCACTGGGCTCGGAGAGGCCGGAATCCCAGCTCCTGTGTGACTTCATGGCTGCGTCTGACCCAAAAGCCCTTCCGTGTCTGGTGCTTGACCGAGAGGCAAAGGACCACCAGAGAGGTTCCTCAGAGATGAGGAGAGGTGGACAGACATGAGATGGGTGCCAGGTCACAGAAAATGTCAGAGGACATCCGCAGGGCCCGTCCGCTCCCTCCCAGGCGGCTTTCAGAGCGAGCGCGTGTCTCTGAACACGCTCAGCGCACAGCAGTGGAACTGAGCCCACCAGTCCAGGTCTCTCTCAAGCACACCGAAAACAGCTCGGTCCACGGCGCCAGGTAGCACAAGCCACAGAACGACAGGCAACTGCAGGATAGAGAGTAAGAACTCGACTCCCAGACTCTCTCGATCCGTCTTCCAAAAGGAGAAAACATTCTAGCTCTAGAAAATAGGAATAGTTACATTCTTTAGGGTGGGGGGTTCCTCATTCTTACGGCCAACCCCTACCTGCTGCCCACACAACAATTCGGGAAGTAGAGCGGTAAGTGCACACTGACTCTCACTTCGGGTTGTAGACTGCTTCGGCTGCAGTTCAGACCACGCCTCTTGCCTCCAACATTTCTCATCGTGGGCCCAGCAAAACTGGCGAGGTAGCCTCATCTTCCTGCCTCGTTAACACAGCCTGAGACTCTGCGGTCGGAATCCTTAGCTTCGGGCCCAGGGCGTCAAAAGCTTGCCAACCATGAGCCACCTGTCCGGAAGGGCTCGGCTTGGATTCTGCACCACAGAGGGCTGATAACGGCAGCGTAGACTATCACAGCAGACACGGGGATTTCAGAAAAAACCCGTCGGGAGGGGTCCAGAACGTTATCTGTCACCCAGCTAAGGGAACACGGCAAGTGTGTGAGCTTTCAGGCAGGAGTGAGTGGCAGAAGGCAAGGGCTATCTTAAGTGGGCTCTCCCTCTATCCGGGAGATGGAATGACAGGAAAACACACCCTCGCTCAGAAGCTGCACGGAGCGACACCGTCCGCCGCTGGGCTAGTGCCCTCTGGAGCCGAGCAGGAGTTACACTCTTTGTTCACACACTGTTGGCCATGCAGTGCACACCTGTCTTGGTTGGATCATCTGGTTTTGCTCATTTTTTTGGGTCAGATCTCACACAGTGGATCCAGGGATAGTCCAGTCTTAACAGGAACAAAAGAAAGTGTGTGTGTGTGTGTGTGTGTGTGTGTGTGTGTGTGTGTGTGTGTGGCGGGGGGGTTACACTGTGACAAACCTGTTCAGTTGGTTTGTCTGGCTAATTATTACTGATCACTGAAAAGGGATATTTGTGTGTGTGTGGGGGGGGGAGGGATACACCAAGAGCCATGGAGAACCGCCCTGCATGTGCAGGACGGGGCATGCCCACACCAAGATGGTGCCCGAAGAAGCGGGGGGACTCAGGCGGAGGAATTGCTGAGCGGCAGAACACAGGCTCCCCTGCCCCGCAGAGGGTTACACTTTTAGGGATGAGCAGTAAGCAGATATTAAATAATCAGCCAAACAAGGCTGTCAAACCTTTTAGGAACGAGATAAACAAACAGTACGTAATTATAATCACGCGTGTGACACTGCGCTACAGATTAAGTGCTATATTCATTTAGAGAAGTAGGGAGTGTGGGGAGTGAGTGTGGCTCTGATAGCAGCCTCTTCCTCCTCCCTCTTGGACTGTATTGGGCTCCCTGTCTGTTCTGCCCCCACTTCCCGCACTGGCACCTCCCTCAGCCCCAGAGCCCAGCCCCTCACAGCTGCCCTTATCTGCTTTGTGCCCGGAGAAGCTGCCTCAATGCCACTGAGCGTGTCCTCCTGCCTCAAATGCTTCCTCCTCAATTAGGAGCTTCACCTTCAAATCCTTCCATCGTTGGCCGGGAGCAAGCATCATCTCCTTATAGGGCAGATCATGAGATTTTGCTATGACTATCACATGACTCCTGACTCCCTCAGAAGGGGAACCCAAGGTCTCCTTCTCAAAGAGAATGTGGTTCTTTACGGGTATTCCTTGGCGCTTCTGTCCCCTCCACCTGTCCACCCTCTCTTCTTTGGCCACAGAATTTGGCAGTTTTTAGAATTCACTCCAGTGAGTCTTTGGGAACCCATCCCTTCAAGACAGTTGTCATCAGGTAGAGACCTGGTTGCCTTGCCTTCATCTCTGGCTCACCTACCCTGGGACCAGTTTGCCAGACTCAGGGGCAATGCGCCTCTGTCCAAGTAAGAAGCTGGAAGTGCTGCCCTGATTTAGTGGCCCTACTAACTGCCTCCAGAGGGCAAGAGAGAAGCCACCTGACAGGAGAGGAGGGGGAGGGAGAAAGAGAGGACAGTTACTGTGAACCGGGAGGAAAATCAGAAGGCTGTTTCCAAATGAGAACAAACAAAACAAAGGAAAAAAGAACTGAAGTGAGGCCTTGCTGTTAGAGCCATCCCAAAACAAAGCTCTGGCTCCACCTGTTCACCAGAGGAGAAACTAAAACAGGACTGTGGCGCTTTTTTATTGTTTTGTTTTGTTTTTTTAAGGCTTAATGGAGAGTTCACCAAATTCACTGAAAGACCCTGGGAGATTGAGGGGAACTAGAAATGCTCGACGTAGGCCTGGCTTCCAGAACCCCACTTTCTTCCTATATTGCTCAACACGGCTACCTGCTCCCCACAGGGACCGGCCCTGTACCCACCAGAGCCACTGGCTCACGGAATCCATGGCACACCAGTGTCAGCCTGTGTGTTGTCTTTCCTAATGAAATCAGAGGTTAAACTTATTACTATGGCAACATTCATATTCCTAAGACCAGGCTAATCGAGCCCTCGCTTTTTTGGGGGGCGGGGTTGTGAGTGAGTAAGCATGTGTGTGTGTGTGTGTGTGTGTGTGAGAGAGAGAGTGAGAGAGAGAGAGAGAGAGAGAGAGAGAGAGAGAGAGATGTTTCTGCAAGAAAGCTCCCTCGTGCATATGTGCATGCTTAGGAAGCCAGCGGTCAATGTTGGTACTTGCCTTTATTATGCTCCACCTTACTGTTCTTTAATTTTTATTTTTAATCAGATACCTGAGGTATCAAACCTCTTGGGGTTGTGAGCCACCTGACAGGAGTCAGACGCAGGTCCTCTGGAGGAGTGATACACACTGTTGACTGCTGAGCCTTTAAAGCATTACATGTGCATGCCTATGTGAGTGAGTGCCATATGCGTGCAGGTGCCCACAAAGGTCAGAAGAGGGCGTCGGATCCCTTGCAGCTAGAGTACAGGTGGTTGGTGGGCACTGGCAACCAAACTCCTGTACTCTGGAAGAGCAGCAAGAGCTCCCAGCCCGCTCTTTCCTAAAGCAGGGTTTCTCTGTGTAGCCCTGGCCATCCTGGAGCTCCCTCGGTAGACCAGGTTGGCCTGGAACTAAGAGAGCAGTCTGCCTCTGCCTCCCAAGTGCTGGGATCAAAGGGATGAATTTAGTAGCCTTTAGCTACTGAACCATCTCTCTAGGCTTTCACTGTTTGTTTGTTTGTTCTTTTGAGACAGGGTCTCTCAGTGACTATAGAGCTCACCATCCCAGCCAGACGGACTCACCTGGCTCTGTTTCCCAGCCGGGGAGTTCCAGACTCACACCACCACACCCACAGTGTGTCTGGGTGTAGGGGATCCAAACTGGGGTTTCGTGCTCTTCTGTCAAGCACACTACTGTCCATAATGGTTTATTAGGGCATCCAAAGTCACCATTTCTCACTCGCACTCTCAGTGACTCAAATCACCTTAGAACCTCATTCCTTTTACTAGACTCCTAGAAAAAGTGACCAATGGAACGCCAGCGAAAAACAACCTTCGTGATTCTATGTTCATCTGTCAACTATCTATCGATTTTTACTAACGTCTACCTTCTCCAAACAGTCCCACTCAAACTCAAACAGTCTCCAAGTACCTCCGAACCGGATCCTCAGCAAATGAGAAGCAGGCACAGCGATGGAATGTTCTTGAAGGAATCAAAAAGCTTGGCGACACAAGCAAAAGCTGTGGATGAGGACACAGGTCAGGGCCATGCGCCTCCTGACAGCCTGGCCCGGAAGGACGGGCAAAACCATCTTTTCTAGAACACCCACCAAACTTTGCACAGCCTGCTTCTAACCAGAAGGAAAAGCATCCAAAGGAAAGCATCCAAACAACCGGGCCCAGGGCTGAGGCACCACTGCAAGGATTAAAGAGCTGCAACACATAAGAACAGCTCGCACCTGAGATCTTTCAGATTACTAATGGCTTTGTATCGGTGCTCTCTGGTTTGGGTAATTCGTCTCTGGCTATGTGAAACAACACAATCCTGCCTTTAGGAAATGGACATTAGCTAGGAGCACCGTGCCGAAAATTTACTCTGAAATACTTTTAAAACAATAAGTGTATTTATCCGAGAGCATACATGGATGCTCTGTACACACGGAACATCCTCTACGTGTGTGCTCAGGGCGCCAGAGACTGTACAAGGGAGAAAGCGCGATGGCGGTGGGGAAGGCTTCCATCTGTGGGACCTCCGGGTGACATTCCTTTACTCGGCATCACTTTTCTGTGAGGGAGATTCTCTCGACGTCACCACTGTCCCAAGAAGTCACAGACGGAAAACGGGGCTCTTGGCCTCTCTAGATCGACTATACGTTTGTCTCTAGTCACAAATTTGCATTATGTGCATTACACATTTTAGATTTCACACAAATTTCACTCACTGTTGCGTCCACGTGAGATAGTGTTTTGGGCAGCGCCTGCAGGCCCTGCCACGGGAGCCCAGAGATCCATGCATGCTGTCTACAGCTCAGTCCTTCTTCTGGTAGGGGTTTATACACATGGGCAAAAATCCTTCGGGATCCTGGATGTGTTTAGGAGAACTTATTTTGAAGAAGTTTGTCTCTTCCATTTGTCTCTTCCAAATGAGAAAAGGGGATAACTTGGGGTCTTTGTTCATAACCCTTTCTTTAGCTGAAATACCCTGCTCGGTGGGATCTGACCAAGCTCCTGAGGTCTCAAACACAGCCCTGGTCTTCTTTTGCCTGCCTCTGTTCATCAATCCAGACACAGGCTGACCCTCTCCCTGGCGCTTCCCTGCTACCCAGACCAAAACTTCCTCACGCCCACGAGAGATAAGGTTATTTGTCCTGCTCAGAAAGGGAGCGCAGACAGGTCCACTTCTTCCCTGTTATATCCTTCACAGCAACCAGCATTCACCCAGCAGGGGCTTAATACACAGCTGCAGAGCTCGGCATACAACACCTGCAAAAGGGGTTCCGCTGCTGCCCCTGTAGTATCCCCAGCGCACACAATCTGCATGTGTACGACCGCTCTGCAATGGGAATCCATGGACGCTAACTCATTTCGCCTTATTAGTGGGATGGGATTGGTTCTTGATGAACCCAAAGCTCTCCAGCTACTCACCGCCATTCCATTATCGCTGCATGCTTATGGATTTTCCCCTTTATTACTCGTTTTATTTTTTTTCCATCAAGTATATTTCATATAAGGTAGTAATCACCAGAATCTCGATTTCTTTTGCTTAAAAGTTTGCCCCCCCATCATAAAATGAGTAAGTGCCTATTGTTGAGTCATCTTGAAAATGTGTGGGGAGGGTGGGGGGGGATTGTTGAAGGAAATAAAATCCGACCACAATCAGTTGTAATATTGCAGTATATTTATATACATTTGAAAGGAAATGAAGACAATTACACATGGTTTCATGTCTTCCTCTGCTTACGGAGCTGTCTACCATATCCTTAAATATTAATCTACAACACTGCTTCTAATGGCTACCTAGATTTCCCATCACCTAATCGGGACACAGTTTACGTAATCCTCTCCTTATCTTCCAGAAGACGCATGGCTAGGGCTATAATTGCCTCCCTAATAACTGCTGTTTGCCATCTGAACACTGGCCTTAATCAGGGCACAGTTCCTGCGGTGAAGAACTGTGTCGAGATGGACGTCCAATGGCAGTCATATCACCCAGCATCAGCCAATAAGCGAGCAAGGGAGAGGAGGTTCCGGTACAGTGTTTTAAAGATTCGAGCCCAGATGGAGCATAGTGGTCCTTTGCCATTTCCTCTTTCCTGGAACTCGGTGGAATGGCATTCTTTAGATAATGGCAGGAGCAACAGGCTTGGTGGGAGGGGCTGACCGAAACCCTGTGCCTGCCGAAGCCTCCCCTCGGTGTCTGACTGACCTCCTCCCAAGCTGGGTAAGAAGTTAAACTCCTGCCTTAAGCACACCACTCAGGGTGTCTCTGTAGTCCACAGCTGAAGGCCTGGGGACAGGAAACAGTGCTGGTCCCTACTCATCCTACACAGTTTCAAAACTAAGGTCCCAAGGACTCAGACATACCAGGATTTCTACAGGCGTTCAGTCAAATTCTGCAGAGACACCCTGAGTCCTGAACAAGGCTGCTGTGGGGACCACCTCTTCTTCACCCAAGGCTCCTGGACTCCCATCGGGAATCCCGCAGAAAATGAGCTGGGCCTACCTGCTTGTTTTTGGTATTCTTCCAACTCTGGGGCAAAGACAAACCTGGCCATAGCTGGCCCAGATCAATTTCATAGGCGTCCGTGCTGCTGGGCCTGCCGGGCTCACTCGCACCCCAGGCTCACACAGCCAGCCAGGTGCATGCACACCCAAAGCTCCAGTCCCTTTCTCAGCAGGGAGAAATGGTTTGCCTGAGCCCTGCAAAGGGACAACAGATTCACGGCCCAAATGCCCAGGGGATCGCTAGGCAAAGGAGAAAACAGGGTTCCGGTAGAATGTTTTAAAGATTCAAGCCCAGATGGAGGATAGTAGTCCTTTGCCATTCCCTCTTCCCTGGAACTCAGTGGAGCGGCAACCTTAAGATCATGGCAGGAGCAACAGGCTTGGTGGGAGGGGCCCCATGGAAAGGCTGACAGAAACCTGGACAGAGCATGTGACTGTCCACATGGCCTGCCAGGGTCCGGGTTGCTCATTCTAGGTAAAAGCCTTGATGTGGTTTGTCGAGCTTGAATGGGAGCAGCCATTAGAAAGGCTGCTTGCCCTCTGATGGGCGGGTGGCTGGCCATAACAGTGAGGATGTACAAAGTGGTCCTGATGCAGATATGGAGGAGGGTCGGCGGCACTGCCAGCTGGGGTCAGTCGAAGCCAGATGATGGTGTGTCAACCCTGTGCTTATTACGTTATCTAAAATGTCCCAAGTTTCCCGACGTGGTACAGCAGAATGTTCAAGACAATTCTATTGTTGGGCGAGGAGATGGGCTGTGTATGGGTTCCAGAGCCACGGTGTGCAAGGGACACCTCCTAGAACCAGTGTGGCCAGTTCATCTGCATCTGATGACCACTTGCTTATCTATCTACCTACCTATCTATCTACCTATCTGTTTACTTATTTATTTTCTCCCCCTTTCACAACAGGAAAACATGCCAGAGTTTCTGTATGTGGAAACTGAAGACTGTGTCCCATTCTTGCTGTCTGAGGGATGTCCTCAAAGGATCTGGGTTTAAATATCTCACCGGAACAACAGAGGTTCTAGGAGCTCACGCGAGCAGATTTTTCTGGCTCTTGGTAAACTTTAACTTCTTCAGCAACAACTGTTTTGAGGAGCTGGGCTTATTTAATATATATATCAAGATAGGATGAGCCAGTACCTGGAATTTCTTGCTCCCACAAAACAGAAGCGCAGACCATGCTACCCTGCCGGAGGTGGGCTGAAAACATGGTGAGGCGCTGGGCATGGGCTGGGGTTGTCACGGCCTGCCCGGGTCAGCCTGCCACCCCCAGCCATGAAGCCACTTCCACTCCTCAGGGCATCACCCAAAGGAGCTTTTCTTTTTTTTTTTTTCTTTCCTTAGCCAAATACTTGGGGGTTTCTGTGTATTTATATTACCTCCTTTTGTTCTACCAGGGCATGTTGGGGGAAGGGAAAGAGTTATGATGAACTTTAATAAAAACAAAATTAAAATGATTAAACCTTTCATATCCTTTAGAGATAATCTCCCTTCTGCTGGCTGGTCAGACCACGAGCTTGCTGCTGCTTCTCAATTCTTCTCCCCCTCCCCGTGAAGAAACAAACAGAAAAAAAGGGCTGCCTGGGGCTACATTTTTGAAACAAATTAAATTTGTCCTCACACACGGCAGACAGGTGTGGTGGAAGCATTCTTTCCAGACGTCCAGGATGGATGCCAGCATCCTTCTCTCCCAGGATCTCCCCAAAAAGACCCTTAAGCAAGTGACTAGAAGACATAGATCCCCCTCAGAAAACCCAAAAATCTAGACCTCCAAAATCCCAGTCTGCATTCTTGATGAGGGAAGAGGCCAGACAAAACAGTAGGCTAGGGCACAAATCTCTCCGGTCTTATGTGTTCCGAGGAAGTCCTCAGATCTGCCTGGGGTCTGGGCACGTGGCCACCAAGGAATGAAATGGCTGCAGACTAATATCAGCCCTGCCTGGCGGGGCTCGGCATAGAAGTCAGAGGTGGGTTATCAGGCACCCAGATGTGATCATGACCTCTGGTCACACAGCCCTGGGGACACTAAGAGGGCAGAGTGTTAGAACTCTGGCTCCCTTGGGGATTTAGACATGAAATCCTGCCCTGGAAACACAGGTGATGCTTCAGATCCCAGGATGTCCTGTATGCCACGGCTGCCCATCAGAGCAGCTGGCGGCTGGCAGAGGGGTTCTTAGCATAGGGCAGCCAAGTGCTGTCCTGATTTGTCGGGACCTCTGTTTGCACGGTGGCAGGTGACTCATCTTCAAGGCCGAGACAGAAGACTTCCTCATGCTTCATGCTTAGGCAGTGGGGAGCCCAGGAAGGATTTTGTGTTTGGGGGGTTGGGGGAGTATAGCCAAGCTCTGGCCTGAAGCGGAGAAGCCCACAGATCTGTTCTGGTCCCCGATGGACATGTGTGTGGACTCCTCACTGTTCAGAGCTGACACGAGGACCCTTCTCCTTGTAGCTGCCCCATTCTCCAGGTTCCAGGAGATGCGGCACTTGATGGCATCTGTCCTAATCCTGTCTAAAGAAGCTCCTTTTTATGGAGGACTTCAGGGTGAGAGGGAAAAGGAGGGCCATAACTCACACCCGAGCTGACTGAGGCATACTGGCCACATTTACACTCTAACTTCAACAGGGGTAATTGCTTGGCTTTCTGGTGAGTTCACTTCTTGACTGGAGTGAATTCAGTCAACACAGCCTTACTCCCATGCCCTGCCTGGGACCCAGTGCTCTGCCACATTCCCTAGGTCACTCCCTGCTTTCCAGCCTCTGCCTGCTTTCCTGTTCCTCCTGTCAACCTTGCCTGAATTTACTGAGCCCCTGGGCAGCGTCCTCCCTTTCCAGGCAGCCCTACTGTCACCTCCCACTAGAGGCCTTTTCTGAGCCCTGTATCTAGAATAACTTGCCATTAGTCTCCATCCCACTGGTAACCAACATCCCCCATCTGTTCAGTGTTTGCCTCTTTCCCAACGAGGAAGACCCAAGCTACTTTTCTCCTTCCTGGCTGATTCCCCAGACTCCAAAGCAGTATGGCCATCTAGAAGACAGTGCGCCAGGGTTTGCCAAGACAAAAGAGCTTGAGCTCTAGACTTGGGTCACAGCTTTCCGGCCTTGGGTTTTTATGTGAGAATAGTACCAAAAGGCAGACATCACCCCCTGCCTTCGCGTCACAGTGGAGCAGGAGAGGACAGTGGTGGGTGTAGAAGGACAAGATGTGGGCCGGCCAGACACTGTGAGAACAGGGGAACTAGCTCTGGCCTGCTATAGGACAGTGGGTGACAACTGTCCACAGCAATGTGAGATGTGTTTCAAGATGAACAGAAGAGTCTGAAAGTTCCCAACACAAAGAAATGACCCATGTCTGCAGGGCACAGAAATACTTAAAGCCCGCATTCCATCTTTATGTGCTGCGTGTGGGCATCAAATTACCATGCCATGCTCCATATATGTACGTCATGCTCCAATTGCATCTCAATAAAAAATACATAGGTTATAGTCTTTTTATCCTTTTGTGTTTCTTTTTCTTTTTTTTTTCCTTTTTCACTTTTTAATCTTCCTTCCTGTATCCAATTTATATCCTTCCTCTGATTTGCTAATTCTTAGGCTCCTCTCTGGCCTTCTAAGACTCTCTCTCTCAGCCTCAGATTTTAATTTCCTTCCTTCTAGAGGATATGACACAAAAGGATAAAATCCAAGAAAAGGGCCAGAGAAATGGCTTGCTCGGGGGAAGGCATTTGCTGCCACTCCTGATGACCTGAACTTGATTCCAGGAACCTAGATGAGGAAACAGGAAAACTAACTCCAACACACTGTCCTCTGACCTCCACACACCCCACCAATCAATCACTCAATATTGTATTTAATATTTTTTTAAAAAGGGAGGGGGACTTAAGTTCTCAGCCACTAAATTCCTTTGGATGGAAATCCAGCCTATTTATAACACATAGAATTCTATGCCATTAACAGGCACAGAATGTGGCAAGGCAGAGGGGGCTGGTGGAGGCAAGGAAACCAGGGCCACCAAACTCCAGCGTGAATCCAGTGTGCACTCTTTCAAAGCATGTGTGGGCAGGTGCCAACCGTACTCATCGCACAGGGATCAGAACACTCTCAGGTGGGGCTGGCTATCCTCCGGGGGGACCAGGAAGAAGGCTTGAGAGGGTCCCATCAGGACAGGTGGAGGAAGATTCATGAGACATGCTTGGAGAGCCAAGATCTGACCTGCTGCTTAGAGCTTTCAGCTTGGTCTCGTCCTCGCCAAGTAACTTTCTCTGCTGTTCTGACGCCAGGCTGCATATTGCCACTGTGCTGACAGTGGGAAGCTGGGGAGGGCCTGGTAGGGGCCCCGGCTCTGTGGGAGGCTGTGGTGAGGGTCCCTGCCACCCTCCGTTGGCTTCTCCCTCTACTCTCTTGAATAGCAGCAGAAAAGCTTGACCAAGTGGCAGCCGACATCAAAGCCAGACAAACTGTACTCTCCCCTCATGCCCAAGCTCAAGTCCTAACCACCACGACCTCAAAACCTGCCTTTACTTTGAGAGGGGGTTCTTCCCATAAGTGATGAAGTTACCGTGAGGACTTCAGGATGGGCCTTCACCCACTCTATCCTCATGTGAAGAAGGTTATGGGGCTAGGGAGATGGCTCAGAGGTTAAGAATGTGTAACGCTCTTCCAGAGGACCGGGGGGTTCAGTTCCCAGCACCCACATCAGGTGGCTTGCAACCACTTATTTCTATTTCTGGGAGACCTGGTGCCGGCAGGCAGCAGGCATACATGTGGTATACATGCACACGTGCAGGCTCTCACACATGTGGTTTGCAAACCCATGTGCAGGTACTCACAGGTAGACATAAAAAAAAAACTAATAAATCTTAAAAAAAAAAAAAAAAGAGGAAACAGACTCATAGACAAGAGGAATGCTTACACATGGGGGAAAAAAAAACAGGTAAGAATAAGATAGGGAAGAATTAGAAATGGTTGCTATCACACGCCAGCCTAGAAAATGACCCTGGGAAGGACCAAATTGTATGACAATTTTGGATAAAATTTGGGACTACAACATCAGATGAGCCTGTTCTGAGAAAACTGCATGCTGCCCAGTTTTTAATATTCTAATTAGAACAGAGGTCAAGAATCTTTAAAATAAATAGATAGATAAATAAATAAATAGGTAAATAAATAAATAGCTCCTTTTACTAGAATACACACAAAAGGCCTCAAGATAGCCATGAAAAATCAAACTATAAAAAGGCCTCAATCATCTCCTCTAAACCAACTTATCCTTATAGAGTCCTTTCAGAATCCTTCAAAACTGCTAATGGGAAGAGATGTAAGTGGGAAAACCAAAATTAAATACCTTCTCTTTCAAGATTAAATACCTTTCTCTTTCATTCTGAGAAAGAAAGTGGAAAGTTCAGAAGGCAAGAGGGACAGAGTCCATTCAGCCTGGTGGACAGCAGGCAGCCAGTGGCTATTGACCATTCAAGACACAAGCCTAACGAAGTCCCGGAAAATGCAACCCATGCACGCCTTGTCTGACTCTACTGGAAGCCTAGAGTTCCCAAAAAGGAAACCTGTGCTGTCCAGCCTCCCATCCCAGATTATTTCCTAAGTCTGCACTGAAGCATCCCTGGCCTCCACATCACTGTGAAACACCAGCAATTTGGCTGCTGTGATAGATAAATTGATATTCTGCTGTTGAAACTTGAGTTTTGATTGAGGATCCAAAGAAGCTCTCCAGTGGCTCTCCAGGGACCTGAGAGACCAGTAAGCAGGGAAGTAGAGGCAATGCTTATGTTGATTTCAAGGCCACAAAATTTCCCAATGGCCGTCTAGGTTTGAGAGGAAAGAGGATCATTTGGACTGTGGTTCTCATAATCGGGTCACAGTTTGCAGTTTGAAGGGATTCCTTAATATCTGCATATCCAGGAAAAGCCTTTGAGCTATTTCTGTGAGCAGGGGTCTGTGCTCCGGTTCTCCACAGGCCCCCTACCAAGGCTGGGAACAAGTTTCAGATGGGATGTAAGTAGCCCCACAAATGGACGCTCTGGCCATCTCCAAGTATACATTTTTTTCTCTTTAAAAAAAAAAAAAAAGTACAATGGAGCAACACAAAAGGAGTTAACTGCAGAGGCTGGTCAGTACAGGAGGAATCTGGGCACGTGCTGGGACAGCTGAAGATGGCTCCTGCGTCCCAATGCGGGTGCTGATGTTACAAGGTCCCTCCCTCCCATGGAAACCCAAGAACAGGACCCCCGACTCTCATCCTAGTAAAAATACTTCTAGCTCTCCATGTTCCCTTCAGGAACAAGTCTCCAAGTTTCAAGTTCCCCAGACAGCCCTCATCCTAGGCCGGGAGAGACAGACTGAGATAAAGTTTCACTAAAGTAACGCTTAGGGCGAAACAGTGTTCTCTGGTTCTGTTGCGGGGAGCCTGTGTCTGCGAGCTGGGATCGCAGGGATGTTTGGGCAACACCACCATACACCCTACTAAGCCTCGCCTAACTCCGGTAAGCACCATGATGTAGTCTAATTCCCCAAACCCTTTTCTTCTCTTCTTGATGTCACTTGGTACGGGCATCCTGGTAGAGAAAAGCCACAGTGCTGGGCCTCTCAGAGTGGGCCCACTGGTGGCCACGGGGGCACACAACAGGGTATCCTTCAAGAGGAGGGAATGACAGAGAGCCAGCCAAGGACAGGCTAAGCTGTAAATCCTAGTGTAAGACTATGAACTAACACACACAAACACACAAAACCAATCAACCCACAGAAGAGAAAGTAAGGGGTGAATAAGATTATTCACAGAGTAAGAAGGGATGAATGGGTGAGACCTTCTGCAACCACAACTACTGAAGCCAAGACAAGTTCTACAGAGAGAAGGAGGAGCCCTGGCGAGCGAAAACAGCACAGGAAGCTGCAAACCCTGGACCAACACCGCGGTGGCGCTCCTGGTGACGTCACACACTCTCCAGGGGGACCCTTCCAGGCCAGGACTATGTGACAGCATTGAAGCACCCTTGCTCATGTCCACCTTCCAACAGATGAGGCTATTAGCACAGTTTGCAGGGAGCCAGCAGGAAAGTTTAATTGCCCCTAATTACCTAGTTCCAGAGGTTCCTGGATAATGGCTCTCGCAGTTCTGCCCTGGTGTTGACGTCATTTCCCCGACTCTGGCTTCATTATGTCCCCCAACTTACAGACAAGAGCCTCTCAAGGTGCCTTTTCCACTGGACAGCGATACCCAGGACTACAGCCACACAAGGCTCGCGTGTGCGGAGTTAGAGCTTTGGTTTTCATGGAGATGGGATGTGCATGAGTGTGCACAGGCCTGCATGTGTGTGTGTGTGGGGGGGTGGTTGGTGGGGGTCGGAGACTCCAGCATATCCTCAGAGGAAGGACTGACAGAAGGAATATGTAATCAGAAGCCATCACAATTACAAATGTAAATGAGCAGGCAATTGGCACTGACCTTTGTAGATTGTTAGAGGTCTAATTAAGGCAAATCAAGAACTCTGTTCCAACAGAAAAACAAGGCCACGTACACTCTGAGAACCACTCCTGGCCTCCAGAGGTGGCTGGAGAGTGTATCAGATGGGAACTAAACCGAGAAGGCTCTGTACCCACCACATAGGACCAGCTCTGTGAATAAAAGTCGGTGGAGAGTTAATTTTTGCCACTCCGGGAGGCGATCTGGCTGAGAATCTCAATTAACGGGCGTCACCAGTTTGAGCTCTTGCCACGGGCCTGGTGCTGTTTGGTGCCACATAAACAGATCCCTCCCGGGAAACTGCCAGGGGCACCGAGTAATAAACTCTGCTTGAGCAAGGCTTTTTTGGAAAGGCTTAAGGGAAACGTTTCTTTGAAAACAGTGAGCTATATTTGATTTGGTCTTGGGTCTGCGCTGTGGTGAGTCTCTGGTTCTGTTGATGCGTAGTGCTGTCTGTCTAAAACACACCTCAAACTTTACAGTCTATGTCCAGAGACCACACTCAACACAGAAGAAGTCCTGCCAGTGCCACTCCTCCGGATACTTGGACAGGAAGCCACCCCAGTTGTGAACTTTTTGACCTGGGCATGCTTCAGCAGCAGCCCTGTCAATAGAGACCAGGCAAAAGGGAAGAGACAGAGCAGAGGCTTCATGAAAACAGAGCTTCCGATGGGAAGAGCGGGCTGCAACGTATTTTAGCGCTGTGAGAAAAATTATACTGAAATTGCATATAATTTAGCTATTTTTGTGAAAGTAAAAATGATGCGCTTCATGTTGAAAGGGCAGCCTCCCACCGATTCTGAAAACAGAGCCAAATGAAAACGCCGGATGCCGGGCAGCATTCGCTGATACTGTGTGAGTTTCAGTGCGCTCGCTGGAACGTGGCTTGGAGAGAAGAGAGCCTCCAAGAAGCCAATGAATAAAGACAGCCACCAAATACACCTCATCAGCTGGCCAGCTGCATTCACTTCCCTGACCCCAGAAAGCCACTGCCGAGAAAGACGTCAACTGTGTCCCCCAACTCAACAAAAGGTAACTGTGTCACCCTTCAGTGGAGTGACAATTTGATTAAATTATAAGTGCACAAAGCTTGGAGATCTCTGTCTATATGAAAAGAAAAAGGAGCTAAGGCAAGAGGGATAAGAGGGAAGCCAGGAGGAGGAGGAGGAAGAAAGGACAGGCCAAGAGCAGAAACACAAAGGGCCTCTTATATTCTCTAAGCTTACGGCACTGATAAAGCAAATTAACGACAGCTTCTCCCAGGAGCC
Organism: Rhombomys opimus; assembly: GCA_010120015.1. NCBI lineage: Eukaryota > Metazoa > Chordata > Mammalia > Rodentia > Muridae > Rhombomys > Rhombomys opimus. The sequence continues at coordinate 10,139,609 of REGO01000005.1, forward strand.
AGAAATGTCTTTTTAATAAGCAAACCAGGAATTGAATTCTACAAATGGCATACCTATGTGAGCTTTCCGATCTTTCTAGAGCTTTTGGTCAGTCAAGACTAAGCAAGTAGTTGATGTCAGTCACTGAGAAAGCTCATGATAATGGCTTCCTGCTCCTGCCTGCAGACAGACGTGAAATGAAAAGACCAAAGCCCAGGCAGATCAAGAGGCCAGTTGTTCTTCCAGAAAAACAAAAACAAACACAAATACAACACTCAAGCTGATAACCACAACTCCAGGTAGAAACAAAGATTTCTAAGGGAATGGGAAAATGGCCATACCTAGGAGGCAGGTTGCAAACTCACCAGAGTGGGAGACCAAATTCAGAACTCTGTTCATGTCAGGCGAGTGCTCTAACCGCGAGTTTTATCCCCAATGCACTGCGGTGTGTGTGCGTGTGTGCGTGCGTGCGTGTGTGTGTGTGTGTGTGTGTGTGTGATATGTGTGTGCATGTGGTACGTATGTGTGCTGTGTGGGGTGTATGTGGTGCACGTGTGTGGTATGTGTCTGTCTGTACGCGGTGTGTGTGTTTGTGTGGAGCTGGGGTGTGTGGAAGTGATGTGTGTGTAATGTGTGTGTGTGTGTGTGTGTGATGTGTGTGTGTGTGTGTGTGTGCGTGTGTGTGGTGTCTGCGTAGGTGATGTGTGTATATGTGTATGTGTGTATGTGTGTATGTGTGGGGGCACACGTGTGTGAGTACAAGGCATGTGTCTGTTTTCACTTTGAAGTGAGGTTTGAAAGAATGTAACACAGGACTTGGAGCCAGGTGTGATACACAGCTGTAAGGCCAAAGCTCAGAAGTGAACGGGAGGAAGATTGTGTGTACAAGGCCAGCCTTGGCAACCAAGCAAGGCTGAGGTCAGCCTGCGTGATCCTGGACTCCCTCTCCAGCAGACAGTTTGCCGTGCGTGGTGTATGTCTGTGAGCCCAGCATTTAAGAAGCAGAGGCAGGAGGACTGCTGTAGGCCCAAGGCCTGCCTTGTCTACAGAGTGAATTCTGGGCCTGTCAGGGTTTCCTAGAGACTTTATCTCAGAAATAGAGCTCACTGACTAGAAAGCCCCGCAGGCCTGCTGACCTAAGGTTAAGACACCAGAGAGAAGCAGGGCCACCTGGGAAACAGCGGCCCACCAAGCTCAACCCTGTGACGGGCCCTGCATGAGCGAAATCTCACGCTGAGACCTCTGTGGGCCATGGCGCCATCACAGCAGGGGTCAATCCCAACTATTATCAGACTGTTCTAAAGGATGAGGACAAGTCTTCATGCATTCCTGCATGTCCGCTCCTTTCTTGAACCAACAGGTTCTGACCAGCGGATGGGTGGGCTACCCAACAGACAGACTGGGATGAAGTGTCATCTCTGTGGAGGAAGTCACTCCTGAGTTCAGCCCTGCAGCCCCTGCAGGCAAGGGGGAGTCCTGACCACTGTAGAAGATGCCTGTGATGAGGGGCTTACAAAGGAAAGAAACTGACTGCTGAAGGCTTGTTCGTGAGGCTCTGTGGGACACGGACCACAGGACAGAAGAAAGGAGACAGAACTACAGAGCTGAGCCAGGTCATGGGAGGCCAGCACCACAGCCTCCAGGCAGCCGGACCAACTAATGGGACCGTCTGGCTTGTGGCTGGGGTGAGTGAGGACCTGAAAGGGGCTCAGAGGCTCCCTAATGCTCTGGGTCACGTCCTGATCTTTCTCTTAATGAGGACAGGACAGGAAGTGCCGACAATGTCCATGTTTACAAATCTGAAGCTGACAATCTTAAATATCTGAAGCCTATCGTGCCCCAAATGTCCCTCTTCTTAAAGACATTCTTTCAAGTTTTTCAGAGTGGGCCCCCAGGGAAGAGGGAGGCTGCTGCTTCGAGATGTGGGCTTTCTAAAACAGAACTGTGTTCCTCTTAATGTTGGGGTATTGCCTAATGATGTGTCTGTCCCCTTTGTGGAGGGTGAAGTGCTCTGGAGCCTGTGTGTGGGAGGAGGCAGAGTGGGGAGAGGGCTGTCGGAACAGCAACGTGACTGGAGGCCAAAGGATTTTGTAACTCGGAAAGACGGCCTATCATCCTGACTCAAGCTGCCCGAATACGTAGGGTGGCGAGGCTAAGACTCCATAAAAGAAAGGGAAGGGCAGAAGGCAGCATGTGAGAAAGCCACGCCGGAGTGGGTGGCATGCAGGGCTGTATCACACTAGAAGGCAGGGGACTGTCTGCTCCGTTCCATGGGCCTGAGGGAGAAGGCAGCTCTATGCTATTGAGTTTGGGGCACCTTGCTCATAAAAAGGGAATTCTGAGTAGAAAGAGAGAACTAAAGAGTGAAAAAGACATTGAAGGAAATCCTGTGAAATGACGGCGCAGTGCAATAGTGGGGAAGGGACAGGGCAGGATCACACTAAGGCTGAAAAAATAAAATACCTTGGTGGGCCCAGGGATCCCACAGCCAGGGGACACAATAACCTTAGGCTGTTAGGACAGGACTGTGTCCCCAAGGGCCCATTCTCAGTGTTACCCCTCAGAGTACACGCCCACAGTGGGAAAGGGTCAGAGGTGATCAGGAGCCTCGCAGATGAAACCCTTAAACTCCAACCAGGAAAGCGGCTACCTGGAAACACGTGGGAAGAGGAGACAACACTTCCTGGGCCTGCAAGGGACAGCCATTACCCTGGCCCCTGCCAACAGCACATCCCTGGACTGCCAGTCATGGGAGAAGATGCTTTTCACAGAAATGGAACTATCCCAGCGGAGGACAGATCCTCACATCCGGGCCTGTGAGTGGATGCTGTCGTGCGGGAATGGTGGTTTTGCTTCAAAAGAGAAAGGCATCCAAGGAGCCATAGGATGATCCTGACGGGGGAGCTGGTGAACCCGGGGCTTTGGAGGGGCTTAGTGGGGTGCCCCTGAGAGGAAATGAAGCTGACTGGGCAAACGGAGCACGGAGCGCTCGGAGATTAGGGAATATCTGCTCTGGCAGTGTTAGGTAAGCCATGAATTAATCATGAGTACCTAGAAAAGCAGGGAAAACAAAAAGTTGTACAAGAAGGTAAATGAAATTATAAAACTCTACAAGGCTCAGCTGTGATTAATATTTATAGAGTTATAATAATGAAAATACTGAATATTAATATCAGCCCCAATTATTGCTTCATCCTAATTGAAGGCAGGTAGGTAGAGAGACGGGAGGAGGAGGCCTGCAGGGGGAATGAGAGAGAGGACAGCGAAAGGGCTGCAGGGGCTGAAGCCAGGGGTGGCGTCCGTGGCTATGTGTGCGCACAGAGCGTCACTACACCGGTGGGAGTGTAAGTATACCCGAGGTGTGAGCTGCTCTGTGTGTGCCATGTGTGGGGAGAGTCTGGGGCATGGGGGGGGGGGAGGCAAACACAGTATGTATGCCACTGCTGTGCTTGAGGGCTTGTGTCGTGTTGTATGTTGGTAGCATGTGTTATGAGAGCACGTGGAGCAGAAGTGGGTCCAGCGTCTACAGGGTGGGGGAGCTCCCCGGTGCTTGTGTGCCTGAGGGTCTGGGTAATCTTGCGCATACGTGGATGCAGGAGGCGTATGGGTGGGCTGGAATCGGAGGGTTTCCAGAGCAGCTCACTGGGGGAGCCCTTGTGCTGCGGCTCAGAACACCAGACGGTGTCCAGGAAAGGGTGGTAGGAGCACTCGGGGAAATAGACAGACAGGTCAAAACGAGCGAAGCAGCTACAAGCAAGTTAAACCACAGTCCCAACCTGGAGAATGGGATTGGGGGGGGGGGCTGTGCCATCCGCCGCCCAAGGTATATATAAATTCTTCACCTCTGAAAAACTATTCAAGTCAAACTATTGATTTGGCGGTTCATGACCCACACCCCTCAAAGCTGACTGGCTGAGAGGCTGCTGCAGGAGATGAAGGATGGGCCTAAAAGCTCACATGTGGTCCCTTCATCATAGAAAATGGAGGACCCTCCCCCCCCAAAAAAATCCAGTGAGTTCTGGGAAACACTGTGTCCAGGAGGAGGGACCACTGACACATCCAGGAGAACGCTGCAGCACATGTGATCATGCTAGCAGCCTAAGGCTGCTGAGGGCCAGGGTCCAGCATCCACCAGTGTCCTGAGGACCAAAGGACTTAAGAACCATGAGTGTGTATCCGCAGGCGTCAGAAGCATCCTCCTTCTCTGTCCTAGAAATAAACAACCTGCGAGCGGAGGAAGGGGGCTCGCTGGTGGGGCCGACGACCCTCTCACTGACCAGCAGGACGTCTCTAGAAGGCCCCTGGCGCCCCTCGTGGGCTGGCTTACTTACAGGAGGAGCAGGTGACAGCATGATGGGAACATGCTGGAAATGAGCGGCAAAGATTTTCCCCCTTTCAAAACCCAAGAGGATTTCATTAGAGAGCAAGAATGAAGAAGGCCTTATTTGCTTTTGGGACAGGGTTTCACTGCCTAGTCCAGGCTGGCCTAGAACTTGTGAAGTTGCGGCACTGCCAGGATTACAAGCCGGTACCACCCGGCCTGTCTTTCCTGGTTGTTTTGAAAGGTTTAATATATATATATAATATATATATTATATATATATATTTTATTATATATATATAAAATAAAAAAGTTAGTTCTACCAAATGAGGTCCCATTAGGAATGCGCATCACCTGGGGGAAAGGGACAGAGAAAAGGTCTCCATAGATGGGATGGCAGGAAGGCAAGAAACAGCACCCTGAACAGGATCACAATCGACAAGCAGCCAGAAGCCCGGACCAGCAGTCACTTTCAAATACAGCTAAGAGTCCTGTAACGGGTGTTAGCTCTGACATTCTCTCAAGTTCAGTTTTGAAACCCCAACTTTGGGTTTCAAAAGCTACTCCGAGCGCTCGGCAGGGCACACAAGTAGCATGTGCCAGGCCGGTGTGCAACAGTGACAGAATCCAGAGTGCGCGCCACAAGAACTCGAGGGCTGGCGGTGTGGAAGACCTGCCGTGGCCCTGCTTCTGTGGCTGAACACCTGAAAACCGCACCAATCCGAGCTCCTTCCATCCGGGACACAGGGAAGGCTGGGGCGCCAGCGACGGACACGGGAGCAGCCACGCTGACACGCTAAGCCCGCCTGCCCTCGGTGGGAGCCTTGGGGGGGGGCTCCCCCGTTCGGGACGAGTCTCACCTGGGTCAGTGGAGGGGCACCTGCGGATGGTGAAGATCTGGGCCAGGTCTTCGTCTTCCTCCGGGAGGCCCTTCTGCAGCCGCTGCAGCTTGCGCAGGCTCTCGCTGCGCTGGTGCTTCATGGAGCGCACGTGCTGGATGAGGTTGAGCTTGGCCTTGGTGGAGTAGTTGCACAGGACGCAGTGGTAGTAGCAGCTCTCGCCCTCCACGCCGCTCTCGTGCTGCTGCAGGTGCTGCAGGGACAAAGGAGAGAGACACTCACTCCCTTGGTCAGGGCACCCGAGGCACGCCGCGGCACACCAAGGCACAGGCCGCTCCTGCACTGGGGGGAGGTGGGTCGGCTAGGGGGCACGCTGGGGACATGACGGATGTTGGCAAGGCCATTTCCCCGGGGTGTTTTCCCTTTTTCCCAGTGTCCTCTTCCCTGGAAGCTCTCTGAGGGTTAAATAGCTTGCTGATACACAGACAGACAGACAGACAGACACACACACACACATACTTGTCTCTCCTACAAGGGCCCTTCCCGGGTAGCTTTCCGCAGTGTCTGTTAAGGGTGTTCATTAGCAGGGGTTTCGCGGCATTACACATTTATAAAGGGTTGACCCTTTCGCACTCCAGAGCGAACTGCTTTATTTAGAGCGAAGGAGGGCAAATTGCGGCCTGAGACCAAATCTGACCTACTGTCTGTTTTCATCAATAAAGTTTTATCAGAGCACAGCTAGGTCCACTGACAGACACGCACACCTGTGGACTTTTTTGAAACATCGGAGTTGAACAATGGTGACACCGACACTATGACGTGCAGAGACCATTAATACGATGATCCGGACCGTTACAGACAAAGCGCACCCCAACGCCGCAACCCCTAACTTCCCCCACTCTCCACCCCACACCCCTCTGGTGACAGCTCAAGGTCAATCACCCTGACAAGTACCCTAGGTCAGTCAGACAGTCATGCATGTCTGGCCTTTCCATAAATAAAAACAGCTCAAGCCTATCTGTATTGAAGGTGACAGAGCTAACATGGCTCAGTTGGTAGGCGCTTTTCCCAGCAAGTAGGAAGTTTAGGGAGCAGTGGTGCACAGCTGTAATCCTAGCACTCAGGAGGTAGGAGCAGCAGGGTCAGAAGTTCAAGGTCATCCTCGGCTACGTAGTGAGTTTGGGGCAAGAGTAGGCTACATGAGACCATGTGGGAAAAAAGAAGTTTAAAATTAGTCTAGCTGGGAATGATGGTGCATACCTATAATCCTAGCACCTGGCGGATGAGAAGCAGTAAGATGAGAGGTTCGAGGCCAGCCCGGTCTGCATGGCGAGCTCATGTCTTAAAACTAGAACAAAACCAGATTGCAGTATTGCAAGGTCACCTGGTTCATCACTGGTCAGGATGGCTGGTCCCAGTTACGTTTTCTGTTTTGTTTGGCAGACACAACACTGATCCCGGAGCACGGACGCCCGAGAGCCAACAGGAAGCGGAGGAGCACGGTAGGTTAAGGCACAAGCACAAGAATGGCAGCTGCCACAGACGCCAGACTTCTGCACCTTCAGGAATTGAAGGTCGTCCAAGAGCAAAATTCACCATGTTCTCAGACCTCCTGGGAAGAAATGGACGACTCTGGGTGGTTAGGAGCAGGGAACTGATTTGCTCCTACTGTAGAAAGGACATTTCTTCCTTTGGACTGTTTTGACAGGAAGAGGGGCTTTTCCCATTCAGCGTACACGAAGCAGGCAAAAGGTCCAAAAAGCTTAAGTGCCTGACCCCCAAGTAACCCAGCTATTGGCAGAGAAAGAATCAGACGCCAGCTTGCCTGCCCCTACACCATACGGGCAGCACCAGCGGGGATGAAGAAGCGCGGCTGATGTAAAGGGCTCCCGTGCTCGCGTGACTGATGGGCCTTCCCTCGTGCTCCTCCTTCACCTTTCAACTCTGGTCACCAGAGCCTGAACATGCAAACAGCAAAAGCCCTGGGCTGGCCTTGTGACAGAAGTCTCCTTCCTGATGCCAAAGGGCCTGAGCAATGTACATATCTTGATGGTGGCTTCTGATCCTGTGGGGAAGGGGAGGGACAGCTTCCTTGTCCAGCTGGTGAGGCAAAGCCGGAGCTCTCGGAACACCCTGTACTTCCTGAGATGGGAAAAGAGAGTGGCCCTGTGAGCGCATCTTACTTGAGGACATTGCCCTGAGGCGTCTGTGCTCTCATGCTCACATCTCGTCTCCACCGGGAGAGTGAGGAAGATCCAGAAAGTCTGCACGCTCTGCAAATGGAGAAATATGAGTGTACCAACAAGGTACTGGCACCATGGTGAGTTTACCAGGGAGGCCCTCCGTCGCAAGAACTAACTGAGGCTTTGCAAGAAAAAACGAAACAAACCAACAAACAACAACAAAACAAAACCTGGGCCAGCCTGCAGGTGCAAATGCACAGGGCCTCGCAGGCACAGAGTGAGAAAGTCCACTGCACTGCTCTGGGACATTCAACCCTGTCAAATGCAGCACTTGGGGTCTTGGGGTCAGGGGGTTGGGGAGGAGGTGAAGCCCCTGTAAGTAACAGCTTCCCTGGAGCAAGTCCACAGCCAGCAGTCAGAAGAACCTGCAAGAGCTCCATAGGAATGTCACAGAAAGTACAACTGGCAATAAAAACCTCCTGGAGATGAATTGCTATATGGGTTTCTTTTTTTCTTTTCTTTTCTTCTTTTCATTATCTTCAGTGCCTCTCCTCTAAGACGACACTCAGCAGAAGACTAAATGGGTACACAAGGAGACAACGTTTTGTGGGGGCTACACCTCAAGGAGGAAGAAGAGGAGGAAGAGGAGGAGGAGGGTCTGAGGTGGCCATTCTCCCCAGCTTCTTCCCCTGGGCCTGGCAAAAGCTACATTTCCCAGGGGGATCTTGCTGGGAATGTGGGTGTCGCCTGGAATTGGGATCAAAGAATTGCTATCCTGGGTCAGAAAGACTGACAAAATACCACTTATTCAAGTGTCAATTGAAACCGAGTGGCTAAAGGCTAACAGGGAAAATAACGAGGGTCCAGAGTGTTCCATCTCGTAAGAGATTCCGCTGGCATCACCAACCAGCAAGACTCCCAGAAGCCTTAACTCCCATGGCTCCCCTGGGCAGAGGACTTCCTTGCAGTGATGCACTGAGTATGAGAAACAGCATCTTAGCACAGAGGTGAAGGTGCTATCCCAGATGGCTGGGCCTTCTAAGTCTCTGAGCCAGAGAGAAAGATAAGACCTAAAAAAGGCTGGACAGAAACGAGATGTCAAACTGTCCTCTGTCCTCAAATCCTGGGGGCTTTTGGATGGTCAGGCTGCATAAATCCTGAAATGAAATAAACATGCTGGGAGTTTGTGCTTTAAAAAAAAGGGGCGGGGTAAGAATATATTTCAAAACTGTTCTGCTCACAATCTCATGTTGGTAAATTGCAAACCACAGAAATGCCTCTCTCTCTCTCTCTCTCTCTCTCTCTCTCTCTCTCTCTCTCTTTTTTTTTTTTTTTCATCTCCCTCCTACTTCTTGGAATCTCCTACAAAAGTTTATTCTATTTCACCCAGCTTTTCAACATTTAAGTTCCTGGGGATTGGAATAAGCTTTTTTTTTTTTTTTTTTTTTTTGTCTGCCATTGGAGAACCATTTTGGAAAAGGAAATGGCCACCCATCACAAATCATGGAGGAAAGAATAAAAGGAAGCAAGGAGACCTGAGCCACAGTCCCGTTTACTGATAATAGTACAGGGCACACACGCACACGCACACACACACTCAGACTACCCCCTCCCATCAGATTTCCAAATGTCCACTTTTCCTTTTACAACCTGGGCGCTTACCTGCATGTAACAAACCCTGTCCTGACTCTTGTTACTTCTCCTTTTGTCCAGCCAGGAGTCAACAAGGACCCAGGGCCTGCAGCAGACTCTGATTCCTGTCTGGGCCCTGCACACCATCCAGTAACTCCCCAGCCGTGAGTGTGACAACCCCTCGGCCCAGCTGTCCAGGTTCTGTCTTCCTGGAAGGGGCAGGGGGAGGTACTGCCTCTCCCCAGGGTCCCACCCTGGGAACCTGCCTAATGCCAGGCAGCAGGAGGGGGTGAGGTTTGACACAGAAGAGGACTCCATGGACCAAGCCAGGCGGCCAAGGACATGCCTTCCCCGGCAGAAGAGCAGAGATGTTTTCATTTGGAGGAGGAGGGAGAATAATTTGTTCCTGACCCAGCTAATTAGAATACCCTCAATTGGGATCACAATGTATTTAATTAAATTCACTGTAATATATGAAGAATCCACCAAGGCACAAATCCCACTGGCGCACTCAATAACAGAGCTACCTCCTTTCAGACTTCTTGCTCTCCTCGCCAGGCAGGAAATTTCCCTCCCACGCAAATCCTGAATTCCCCCGACGGCCTTTCCGTCTCCATCATGGGAGTTCTCCCGTCGGGGAGGAGGCGACCCAAGTTTTGTTTTACTTCTTTCCCTTTTCCTCCTTACTCTTCTTTGTCAGGTCACAAGTGTGGTTGGAACAAAACAAAAGCAACAGCCTCAGCTGTGGTGAGTGTGCAGTGCTCCGTCCCCTGGGACTCACAGAACGATGACTGTGGAGCCCACTTGTTGGAATTTGTTTGGGTTTTTAGTCTTGTAAGTATCTACAACACGTGAGACTACACACAGAGAAACATGGTGCGCAATGCCAGGGCCTTAACAACAGGGAATTCAGGTGATGAAAATAGCAGCAGCAGCAACAGCAGCAGCAGCAGCAATTCAGAGCATCTGCCAGGTACCGGGGGACAGGAGCCCTTCAATTCTAATGTCACTGTATGGCTATGCCACCCAGACTGAAATCCAAATGCCTCTTAGCACTCTGTAGGAAAACAGCATGGACAGCAAAGGACTACTGAGGGAGGGTGACCAACTAAGGGAGAAAAAAAAAAAAAGAGAAGTCACCCAGCTTAATGTCAGACAGTGAAACCCAGGTTCATCCAAAGTCTCTGGGCACAGTCAGCCTCTAACTGCAGCCTTGAATGCAAGGAAGGATTTCCTTGACTGTCCTCCAAGGCCCATTTGTTAGAAAGTTCTACTGCTAGGATGTGGCCCAGCATTGGAATAACCTCCTAACATGAGTCTAAGGATCTGTTCTATATCCCCAGCATTGCAAATGAACGAGCAGGTAAATGGGTGACTGGGTGGGTGGGTAGGTGGGTGGGTGGGTGGGTGGATGGATGGATGGATGAATGGTAAACTCTAGGAACAAACGGGTGGATGGGCGGGTGGGTAGATGGATGGTAAACTACAGGAATGAATGGGTGAATGGATGAGTGGGTGGATGGGTGGGTGGATGGATGGATGGATGGATGGATGGATGGATGGATGGATGCTAAACTCTAGGAATGAATGGGTGGATAGGCAGGTGGGTGGGCAGATGGTAAACTCCGGGAATGAATGGGTGGATGGATGGATGGATGGATGGATGGATGGATGGATGGATGGATGGGAAACTCGAGGAATGAATGGGTGAATGGGTGGGTGGCTAATAAACCGCATGAATGAATGGTGCAAAAGACTGGCTTGGAAGCACTGCAAATGCAGAGTGGTTTACCACAAAAGAATCCTCTAGGAGAGAAGCAAGTTGGAAGCAGAAAAGGTCTATCTATCTCCGAATTCGCTAAATGACCAGCAGGCAGCAATGGAGGACCGAGTGGCCATCCCGGTGAGCCACTGGGAATGAGAGTGCTGTGTGCCGGGTAGCTGGCATCACAATGAAGGTGTGGGGGGAGGGGGTGGCTCCCTGCTCAGAGCAGTGATCACCAATCTCCATCTAATAATAACTCCTGGCTCTCTGGACTCTAAAATGCCCATCCCAGCTGAACGGAACACAATGTTCCTCACGTGGGAGCACCTCATGTCTCACATCCATCTCCATGACTTCCCTCTCTGACCTGGGTCAAGGAGGAGGGTCCTACCCATGGCGAGATGCCACTGACAAGGAGCCTGACATGCCCAAAACTCAAATTAGTATTTAACAAAGGCAGGGAGAACTAGAGGCCGGCTGCATGTGATGTGAGAGTCTACCCATTAATGTGTCGTGCAAGTCCACCCTGGCCAAACACGGAAAGCCAAAAAGGGCTCCTTAGAAAATAATTCATCATGGGGGAGAAAAAAAAAAAAGAAAAAAGTGCTCCTGTTACTTCTTCCCCAAGAAAACTAACCAACTTCTGTCAGAGAACATTGATTTCTATAAACCTGGAGAGGGTCCCAGCTACCTCCTCCTACTCAGCAAAAGGAAACTTCTAACATCTGGTTCTTCATGCATGGGATGTGAAATATTGATCGGGTTTGGTCACCGCTGCCCCTTTAAAATAAAAATGGGCAGAGCACACACATACTTCACAACAGACAGGTCCTTGGGGAGTAATACCTGTCATTGTCAGCAAACCCCACGCACATACATACCCTCTCGCCACACATGCCACATTACTCTATTTTGAGGGTGAGAAAAAAGGGGCAAAGCTCCCTGATGGGAGAAGGCAGCTTCTACACATCCATCCCAATGACCCAGCTAAGCCACTCTTGCTCAGTAAGGAACAAACCCCACGGTGGCATGTCCCAGCTGGCCCCAGTCATCATCTGCTGGGTTCTGAAGGGCGCCTCAGTGAAGGCAGGTGAGGGAAACCTGTAGCCTCCATCCACAAAGCTGGAGGCTGCCCAGTGGAAGAGCCCCCTGGAAGAACAGAGCTCTGATTACAGCATACTAAGAGCTTTTGGGTACTTCTGTAGTGGTGGGGGTGGGGTGGGGGCTGCGGGGATGTTGCACAGTAGTGAAACCCCACCAGCAAATTGGAGGGAAAGGGGATTGGGAAGATGGCAGTGGATCCAGTTAGCGTGCAAACTCCCAAACACTGAAAGAGGAAGTGAAAATGGGAGCACTCTCATCCCGGGATCCCACCCTGATCTGAAAGAAATCTGACTCTCAGAGAGGTCGTGTGACTGCCCTCAGGTCTCTCCTCGGTCAGCAGACAGAGGACCTGAACCTGGGACAAGACTCCAAGTGCCTACTGCCCTGTTCAGCCCCCATCTGAAGGCCTTTCTGGAACAAGAGGCCGTCAGGCCTCGGGCATTCACCTTGGGCGACTATAAAAAGAATCCTTTCAGATGCAATGCAGACAAGGGTGAGGGCGGTTAATTTTTTTTTTTTTTTTTTTAATCAGTGAGGTTGAGTTAGTTTCAGACTGGATGTCACATTTTCGGCATGATACGTGAAAGGTCAACCTAAATATATACATATTTTCTGTTTAATCTTGGCTTTTCATCCACTGGTGCCCTTGTCCTTGGCACATGCTAATTTAGCCCTATTTCACTGTAGGAGCCCTACAGACACCGTAAGATACGATTTATAAGAGAGAGAGAAAAAAAAAACAGCAAAAGGAAGTAAAAATGGTCCCTAGATCAATCGTTGGGGTGTCTCTGCCCTATTTTCTAGTTTCTAGGCCAGGCTCCTCAGGCCCCAGAACAAACCACCAAAGTGTTTCCTCTCTGACTCCCAAACTCCAGAATCTGGGCTGAGATTCCCGGCTCCTCAATCCTACTTGGTCCCTAAATCTCAGTGTTAGCCATCTCGTGCCAGACACTAAATCCTAAGAGGAAAGAAAACAGCTACCTAAATCTGCAACCCTTGGTAGAGGCTGTAGGCCTAGGCTTGGAATCTTTCTGGAAAAAAAAAAAAAAAAGTACAAAAATGGATGCCCAGAGCACGTCAGCACCTTAGCCTGAAGACACTGCATTTTTCCCTGTGTAGAAAATTCTAAAAAGATGGGTCCTAACAAGGATAACACTGGACTGACCATCCTTCAGGAAATGCCAATGGCCTCAGGCCCTGGAACTGACAACCATCAGCAGGACAGCATTCTGGTAATTGTGGCCCTTGATCTCAGTTCACTGGTCGCCTTCCTCAGCGATACTCTCCAGCCCTTGCAGATATAAGTCATCACCCAAAAATAAGTCATGAGACTGTTCCACACCTCATCAATCTACTGTCAAGAATGCTGGTCCTGGGATGCACTGTGGCTGAACACTGGTCCAGCGGGAGACCCTCACTGTGAGTCTGCTGGCTGCACACACAGTCAGGATTCTATTTCCTCAGTCACCGAAACTTCTTATCCCCACAGCTGGGAAGACTCACGAGTGCCAGGAGCATAGGACGTCTATTAACTATACCCGACACATAGCTGGCTTTCATAGTAATTAATGCTGCTACTGCCTGCATTACTTCTCAAATTAGTTCATCTTTGGGTTCAAGCATAGAAACATGCCTATTTAACATTTTCCTCAGTATAAACACCCTCAACACCTTCCCAGATCCAAATGGGAGGTTGAAGTCAACAGCAAAGAAACTGTAATATGCAGAATTGATGCCATGGTCTGGGGATCCTGAGCACATCCGACTTCCTCCTCGTGAAAAGATACTCCATGTTTATTGGAAGTAAAATACCCAGATGCCTTGCTGCTGAGGGAGTAACCATGCCCTTGCCATCTATTGGGATGTTGATACAGTGAAAATCAAGGCTCATGTTCTTAATCAAGTCTGTCAATATCCCAGGGGAAGACAGAGAGAGTACGGCTTAGATGAGGAGGCTGGGAGGCACACTCCCCTAAACCCCCTAAACCCCCTAAACTCCCCTAAACTCTGAAGAGAGTTGGCTTATTTGTATCTCCAACTCCATGAAGATCCACAGGGCAGAGGCCAGAGAAAATGTCTGGCCGGTGGCCCAAACAGGTGCTATTGCTCCCTCTGTGAAATGGAGGTATTTACGCTTGCCATGCCTCCTCAGAGCCCATTTATCAAATTTACCATGGGAGGGGCCGGAAAGGAAAATCCTTTGGAAAATGTGAAGGGCTGTCTAAATATTTGGCACTGCTGTGATCATCATACTGTGAGGCCAGATCCTGCCTCATCACACCTGACAGGTGGGTACCACACGGCTGGCCCGGATGTTTGTGACGCAACTGGCTCAGTGGCTCTCCAACTTGGCACCTATCAGGAGCACCTGTGGGGCAGACGTAGTTGTTATACCTTGAATTAGCAGACCCCTTCCAGGGAGTTCTGATTCAGCCAGGATTTATAATCTCCCCAGGGAGTGATGCTAGTGCTGAAGCCATGGCTTGGACAAGCTATCACCAGAGAAAAAGAGACCCCAGACAGAAGACATGGGGATGCTCCACAGTACAGAGAAAAATTCCCAAGGCCTCAAACCTCCGCACTTGCTGTTGTCCTAGGGAGTGTTCTGGACTCTCGTAAAGTACACCCGATGATAAATCACACAAGACCTGCACATGAGAATTCACCTCCTTAATGAAAAAGTCGCTGGGAAACAGCTGCCCAATACTGGCCTGCTTCTGCTACTTCATAAAAGTCACAACTGGCACTATTCATCTCCCTCTTGCCTTTCGCACCTGTAGTCTAAAATTTCCCAGGCCGTGGAAAGGAGCATGACTGGTGACAGCTAAGGGGGGGG
>REGO01000005.1:10154277-10170723 GCA_010120015.1 Rhombomys opimus
GGGGGGGGGGGGGGGTTGCTTTTTTTTTTCCTCCTCTGCTCCGTGTCCTGCTAGGTACACCCACCCAGATGCTCTCTGGAACCAAGCCCACAGTGACTCTCAAACAAACAGGGAGAGAAAGAAAAATGATCGTTAAGATTCCTCCCTTGCTCTCGAACTTCTCCTGTTGCTGCTGCTGAGAGCATGAATGTGGTAGTCAAAACTCACTCGGGGCCTCCTCCTGAGCTCCCAGGACATGCTGCCAGGTATGCCCAACACCTTCGTGATGAGAGAAGCCAGGGGCTGCATCACACCAGCGGGCGGGGATATGGAACATCCACGGGGCTAACTTATTCATAAGTAGTGTGTGATTTTTAAAAATCACTTCATTTCTCCCTCAGAAGGGAAAGACGGAAAGGGGGCGGAGAGAAACCTGACTCTAACAGGTTTGGTGGGGAGCCTCCTGTCCACTGTTTACGGCTCTTTCTCCTCAAAGTCCACGGCTTTTGCTGAAGGCTGAAGAGAACAGGACAAGGGGAACAAGGGAGAAACAAGATCAAGAAACCTTGTTTGGACAAACTAAAGCCGAGCGTCTGCCAAGAGACTAAGACATTGATGGCCATGTGGCAAGAAGGACCAGTTCGTGAACCATGACATGGCTGGTTTCTCCACTCTGCTTTCTGCCCACCACAACTCCAATAAATAACCCAGACAAACACCCTGTGCACTGAGCCCCCCCACCCCCAAGTCTCATTAAAAGCCGATATTGCTGGCCTCAAGATGGAGAGCTCAGCATGGATTTTACTGAACGCTAAATCAACCAGCGAGCGCAGCCAGCAAACTCTGTGGCACTTTAACTTTAAATAATGCAATAATTATTGAATTTCCTTTTTATAACTGAAGTGCTGGAATGTAAACAATGGGGCTGTAATTGCAGGAAGGGGGGATCAATAGAGGCAATCGTTTTCAGCCATGTTAATTGTAAATACAATTGCTCCAAGATGTCAGCCTTGTTCTTCTTGCTTCCAGAATCATCCTAACGGATGACAGAGTCCAACTTTCCCATTACAGCTGTTCGTTCCTTTAAGAGGTTCTCAATCAGGTCTGATCAACCTGTCAAGATAATGCATGGAGTAAGTAAGACTCTTCCAAACACAGGCTCCCAATCAATAGCCGGGACCGGCTTAATGAGGTGGGGCTGAGGCCCAGAGGGAGGTAACGGCCCCCAGCTTGTGCCTAGGTTTGGCAGCCTGGCTTCCTAGCATGGTCCTGATAAACAGATCAGCCCTTAATGAGGACATTAGTTATGCATGCTTCAGCAAGCAGCAAGGCACCCGTCCCTTGGGACAGACGGACAGAAAGCAAAATAGATTAACAGAAAACAATATGGTGCCAAATTAGGTCTAACTGAAGACTTTTCCCTCCTTCTCCTGCTTCCCTTAATTGTCCAGCAGAGTGGAGGACATCGATTAATCACTCCGCTGGGCACGAGCTCAAAGACGGGAGTATCTCCTGGGCTGGGGAGTCTCTGGGACTCTACTTGCTTCCCTTGACTGTGCTGTCCCTGAAGATTAGCACCCTCACTTCCTCAGCAGCATTTACAGGTCACAAGGGGCCTCTCAAGGAAAGGTCTCGGAACCATCCAGAAGAAGCGGAAGACAAGACTGAACCCTGCTACTCCTTGAGGCTGAGACCCAGCTTTGGTCTTCAGAAGGGATGTTCTTCATGGATAAAAAGACAAGAAGTTGGGAGTGGCGAAAGCCATAGCTCAAGGCCCAGTATCGCACAAGGATCTGGATCCTCACCAACAAGGAGGGGTCACTCAAGGGTCTGGAGAGGTCCCTGCCCCTCCTTTATTTCTGCTCCCATCTTTAGAAGGAGTCATTAAAGGGAGGTCCCACCAGGAACCCGGAAATTTCTTTGCCCAGGGATGCTGAGCTTACAGCAGACACTGTCCAAAAGCGGCCACAGACTGCCAGCATCAACACTCCTGGGAAACCCGGGACTTGGGGATTCTCATCCTCTGTCCAGGTCAGTAGGAACCCTGAAGGAGGGACCAGGGAACATGGGTTTCCTCCAATCCTCCAGGTGACTCTTACGCAAGTTTGTCCTGGTGACCACCATCTTAGATGGCAGGTCAGCTAAGGCAGGCTTCCAGGATAGACGACCTTTCGTGTGTCTGAGGAGTGGCCAATTGATTCTCCATTAGGAACAGTTCAGTGCCCAAGATCTATCTAGAAGGGTATAGACCTGCATTGAGACTTGCCACAGATAGAAACTATGCAGTCTAGCCCACGGCCTACCTACAACAGAATACAAAGTCTCTGGGAAAGATAAAACCAAAGGAATATCCACTACCCTGGATCAAAGCCTTCGTTTACTAAACGAAGATCATGGAATTGGTCATGCTACTAAAATCTAAACATTGACAGACTCGCTTTCTGCTTGAAAATAACACACAACATCTTTGAGGGGAGTCTTAAGGTAAACATGTTAAAAAATAAATAAACAAATAAGTATTCCTATGGAATGGCCGAGCCCACACACTTTACAGAGGCCCAGCTTTCCAGACTCTCCTTTGGGTCCTGCATGCTTCCAGAAGGATCTTCTGTGTCCTGCTCATCACCCTGGGCAACCAATGGACCTGGTCCCCTGCCACCCGGTGAGGAGCTGGGCCCCCATGTCCTCTTTCTTCAGCACAGCTCCATATCCAGGGCAGGTCCTTAAACCCTGCATGGCTGATGACCTGAACAGAGGAGGAGCATCCTCTCCCGCTCCGTTTGACTCCCGGCCTTTGGCGTGCTTATCAAGACCAATCTCATGGCCTCTGACTCTGCTTCCTTCGTCTCAGATTTCAGCCACATATGAGCAGACTTATGGCAGGTCCCACTTCGCTCAGCAATCTGACCTTCCTGGGCTGGGTGCCTTTTCCTGCCTGGATGCCCTTCCAGGTATTTCCTTCACATGCTAAAATGCCACAGGAGTCAGAAGACAGGATGATGACACCGTGGTCTAGAGGCCCTCCCCCACCACAGCTGAGCAAATTTTGCCTCTTTCTCTCTGGGTCCCCAGGGCAGGGGGTCCCTGCCAGTACTAACCATGCATCAGCCTTCGAGCCTCACTGGGCATCCATCAGGGCCTCTCTACACCCTCCCTACTCAGCTAGAAGGTTGGGGATTGAAGGAAATAAAGGTCTGCTAATATTTACTACTTGTTTAAATAGTATTTTATGACAGGAGATAATGACTTCAGATGGCTGTACTTGGTGGCCTCATTTCTTTCAGTATACAGATCACGAGACAGCACACACACACACACACACACACACACACACACACACACACACACCCTTCCCCTCCTAATAGACAGAATGTCCCAGCCAGAGGACATCTGAGCGGTCACAGACGTCCCATCCCTCCATAACGTCTGTGTACACACCTAGTCTGTGTTTTTGGCTGCCTGATTTTCTGAGAGAAGAGGCTGGTCGCCATGCTCTACTGTCAACGGGACAGTAGGTGTGAGGCCCGGATGCACAACATGCGAAAGCAGTGAGAGCAGCCTCCGCAGACACCTCTCGGGGAGCAGCTCAGGCTGCGGGAGGCCTGAACAGTGTGGGCCGAGCCCACCACAACCTCACAGAAATGAAGATACTTCCGCCCGTCCACCGGTGGCCAGCACCAATGGGCTATCAAGGCCTAGGAAGCTCCATGACCAACGCTGCTCAGAGACCGGAAGAACACCGGAGCTCACCGTGAACACCTCAAACCCCAGTTCTTCTCCACACAGGTGTGGTCCCTCCACATCGGCAATCCCCACTCTGCTGCCCTCCTATCTGACTATGGCTGAGGGCTTGTCTGGCCCTCCAAGCCTCTCAACGACCTTCAAGAATGGCGGGATGCTTTGCTTTCCTCCATTTCCAAATTCCAGGATCTGTGAAGGGTGAGGGTAAATATGACCGCACAGGAGCTCAGAAGTCCACCACTGTCAGGATCTGTTTCCCCTCTCAGCTATGTCCCTACCAAAACAGTTTCCTCCTGGGGAATGCCCAGGCAAGCTGGACCTCAGCCTCTGCCACAGGATTTTGCTCTCAAGTCCTCAGTGGAATAGGCACAAGGACAAAGTTGCCAGCAAAACAGTTTTTAAACTTATTTTAAAATGTATTTATTTATTTTACGTGTATGTGAGTGGATACCACAGGCATGGCCACGGAGGCCAAAAGGGGGTGTAGATTCCCTAGAACTGGGGTTACAGGTGCTTATGGAGCACCTGATGTGGGTGCTGGGGACCGAACCTGCATCCTCTGGAAGAAGGGCAAGTCCTGCTTAACCGCCGAGCCATTTCACCAGCCCCAGGAAACTTACTTTTAAGTAGTGATGATACACTACCTAATGCAGTGAGAGCAGCCTCCACAGACACCTCTTGGGGAGCTTTACAGCAGCTAGTCCAACACAAAGCCAAACATCCTCTCAGGACAGGCCAGCAAAAGGTTGTAAGAGCCCACTGGGGCGGCGGCACCTCACCTATTCTGCTTTGGAAAGAGTCCACAAACCCTGCTAAAATGTACCACAGACAGTTTCCTTCAACTGAGATGCAAAGGCACTGAAGCAAATTAGCTGCAAGCTCTGTGGAGGAGAAAAATGAAAAAAAGGAGAACAGGACCAGAATGAGGTAGAGAGCCGGGACGCCACCGGCAGGAAGCTCCAGGAAGCCACAGCACACATCAGCCACGTCAGATGTCATGAAAGGGACACAGGGGCATTTGGACTCAAGCATGGACCACCTCACTTACATGCTGCCAGTCAAGAGCTGCTATCTTTCTAAAATCTCTCGGGTGATTGGCATTTTAAAGGTTTAAGTCTTAAAACCTTCCAATCTTAGAAACAAAGGCCTCTGCAGGTATAATAACAACTGAAGGCCAGGGGAACCAACGTCCCGCCCCAGCTTTTGGTCACAGTGATATCTGATTGGTTTTGGGATGGGGACTTACTCGGTCTCCCAGGCTGGCCTCACAGTTCATGGCAATCCTCCTGCTTCAGCCTCCCAAGTACTGGCACCACTGTGGTTTTTGAGTGGTCATTCTCCCAGAGAGTTCACGACCCTCTCGTCTCCCAACATTCCTGTTACCTCACACTTCTGACCTCTCACAAACACAAGAGAGAATTATCTTTGTTGGCTACAAGTTACTTCCCTTATTCTCTCTGCATACGGTGTATGCTGGCTTGTGCCGTTTCCCCCTGCCCATGCTTCTGTGTCCAGCACGCATGCCCTCATGCCAACTGCCCTCGCAGGCATCTCATTCCTGTCTACAGCAAGTCCTTCCCCTCTGGATTCGCAGGCCTGAAGGCTCCGCCCATCTGCTCTCCCTGCCATTGAGGATCCCTGGCATCCGACTTGTGTAGGTAGAACAGTCCCCGGGGACGCCGATAAGGCCTCTGAAATCAGGAACCACGCGCCTTTCTCTACTCTCAGCTCAACACCTAGGGCAGACGGGCCCACCCTAAAACAGGGCAGAACCCAGGGGCCTCTCACACCACATGGTGTCTTCCACTATAAACCCAGGAACTGCAGCACCTCGTTCCAGGAGACCGGAAGGCGTGCACCATTCGGATGGTACCGCGTAAACATTAAAGCACGATGACACCAGGCGTCGGCAGATGGTGGTGACCGGTTTGCACGGGCACCTGGCGGCTCAGAAAGCCTACCCTACCGTCTAATTCCACAGCAGTCCTGAGTCCACCCAGCAATAACTACCAGAAAGCCCATTCGCTTACCTTGCCGGTGAAATCATTGGGTTGCCAGGGAAGAACCCGTTAGGAGGGTCCTGCTGGCCTCTGGGTGTGAGTCCCGGGCCGATGTGACTCACAAGATGACACAAACAGCCAACGGGATTTGCTGGCACGTGGCTTTTAGCGAGTCGGCCTTCCGTCCCATTTCAGCGGTACTTAAGACGCCTGCTCACGGCATCACCTCCATGATGGAGTCTGGCTAGCGATGATGGGGGAGCTCTGTCTTTGGTGAGAGCTCCATTTCCTCACAGCTAGGATAACACCCATGGCCTCAGGTCGAGGAAGCATCCCGAGTTTTGCAAAACCGAAGGTTGCACACACTCACTAATGAGCGGGGGGGGGGGGGGGTGGCCTTCCCACAGCCAACGCTGAAAACTACTCAGTCTCCGGAAAAAAATGACTAGCGGAGCATCAGCACGGGGCCGAGGCAGGGCTAGTTACCAGGAAGCCAGGGTCACTGCATTCGACATCTAATAAGCAAATTCTTCACATCGCAGGGATAAACCAGAACCAGCCAGGCTGATAACAAATGCATTGTAAGGACGCTGTGGGTGTTACAATGCTGAATCCACACTTTCCCCAGAATTCATTAAAGCAAGGCTCTAGGAAGACTCACTGCTATCATGCCAGCCAGATGTCAGAAAACTCTGGGACTGCCTAGAGCACAGACACCTCAGAGGCTGAGGCTCTGTCAGTCACCCAGTTTTGGCACTGCAAAAAGCAGTGGCAGACTCCAATGAGACGACCAAGTGTGGCGGTGTACCGATGAAACTTTACGTGTAAAAAGACAAGTGGCTGGCTTGCGCTCCCTCCCCTCTTGGTAATGTACTGATCCTGATCTGAAACTGAAAATTTCACCCAGTCACAAGAAAACCCACAAGCCTGGTCTCAGAGAACATAGGAGGCCCCTAACACACACACACATACACACACACACACACAAATGAGTAGGTTACTTCCAACTTTCAAAACTTAATAAGAGCAAGGCTTGAAAACTTTCTGTAAAAATAGGTCATCTGGAAAGGAATGTCAACACCTCGTCAAGATCACTTAACTCTGAATTACCACATGGCTTTAGAATAATTAAACATCATCCCTAGTTTTCCAATAAGAACTTCTGCGTACAAGCGCCCTGGGTCATGTGATCCTCAAGTTTTCCATATCCTTCTCTAATCAAGGTTAACAACTCCTTGTGGGGAAAGGGTGAAGCCTGGACCTTTATTCTGAGCTGAGCGATAGCCGAGAGCGGCAGAATCCGGGCTCACCAAATCTGTGACCTGATAAAAGCCAGCCAAACGCAGGCACCTCCCACGAGCTCTGTGAGCTCAGAGCATGCTCAGGTCTTACGTAGCCAAGGGAGCGCAGGCGGAAGGTGGCACCTGGGCGACTGTACCAATCCCTACACCCCGTGCTGGCCCTCCCTCAGCACCTACTGCAAGCAGAACGATAAGGAAGGGAAGACCTTGAAAGCGGCTGCATGAACATCCTAATAACATGCCTCCAGCCCTGTATGGACTGCAAGGGGTTTGCCCAGGTCATGCTGTGACTGGTTCGGGGTGGGGGGGGGGAGGCAGGGAAAAGCCTGGGTTTGTCCTTATTCACTTTAATGGACAAGAGGAGAGTTATAACAGTGAAGGCAAGCTGGCAGCGAGCGGGGAACCTCTTGTGAATACAAGTTCCGGGGACACTGTGTGTTAAGAGTTTTAATTACTGGTGAAACGTGTCAACTTCCTCTGCAATCATGGTTTTTCTGCCTCCCAGAGACCCGAGGAAGAGAAGGGAAGACAGAAAGAAGAGAGGAATGAAGAAAAGGAGGCAGGAGCAAGGCTGCACGGAGAAGAGGCGGCCTCTGTCGCACCCCTTCGGTTCCCCATGCCAAGCCCCTGTGGCCGCTGTGGCCGCAGACCATGCAGCCCTGCACGGGGCCAAATGCATGGACTCTGAGGCTGACAACTGGGGGACACGGAGCTCGACCCCAAGGTTCTGGGCCTGGCTCAGCGTCTGTCACAGCGCACCGGGTGACCGCCGTGTTTCTGCTTCTCCCACACAACTGCCAACCGGAGGGCTTGAAAAGCCGAGTCTCGGTAGACTCTCGTGGCAAAGGCGTTACCAGCAAATGCAGCTTCCTGGGGGAGGCCAACTTAATTCTGCCTCGAGAGTTAATATTTGTTAATTGGTAGGAAAAACGGTAAAATTAATGAGGACATTAACATAGCTATTTAAAAACAGCTCCGTGTTTCCCCCTGTCGTACCACATGGAACGATCAGGAAGTAATTGAGGGAAAAGGACACTGTCAATTCTCAATTATCTGCATGAATGAAGTGCTCAGTGACACGGGTAATCCAAGTCATTTACATTTGGATTTAGAAAGTAACATCTTTTTCCTTCAGAAAACTCACCTTTCTGATTACAGGCTGCTGGATACCAGGTTGCAATCAGTTTAGCCTCTCCACCTGAGCAGAAAGGGCCCAGACAGAGAAGGTGGGCAAACTGCCTGAGACCCAACAGGAATGAGCCCGGGCAGATCAGGGACCACCAGCCTCAGTGGCCAATGGAGAGACACCATCAAGCCACGTGTGGCTATTTGAACTTCCAGAATGTTGGACGGCATTTTTCAAGCTCCTGTGGTCAGTCACGGTGGTCACGCCTCAACTGCCCAACAGCTACAAGTGGCTGCAGGGGGCTACCATCTTGAAGGCGGCGGGTTTCCGAGGCTATGGAAGCTCCGGCAGGCAGCACTCAAGTCTAGATCAACACTGATCTCTCCTTACCTGGGTTGAGCTGAAGGCTGAGGGAAGGGGTGTGTGTGTGTGTGTGTGTGTGTGTGTGTGTGTGTGTGTGTGCGCGCGCGCGCTCGCAAAGGGATGCTGTGCCACCACCCTGACGGGAACAAGAGGGAATTGCGACACTGGACGTTCTCGGGTAGTTTAATTTCAAGCCTTGGTAATAATGGAGGCGCTCGGTGTCTGGGGAATAACACGGAAAATAAGCATTCCACTCTGAGTGAAATGGGCTTTTTAATTAACAGAGCAGAAAATGAGTGGGAAAGAGCGAGGTGGGAAGGCCTGACTTTAAGCAAACATTTGCACCCGGTGCCCGCCCCTCCTGTGGCCATGCTGGCTTGGACACTGGCTGCAGGAGAGCTGAGGGGAAAGAGCTCCGCCCCACAACAGCTCCACTCGGGTGGCTGCCCGCTCAGGTGCCACTGGTAGCAGTGTCAGGCCCGGTGTCACTTAACATCCTCATTAATTATCTTGAAAGAAGAGGGTTAGTAAACAGCAAGTTAATTAAATTCTCAGATGATGCTAATTTGGGAGGCTTTCAAAAGACTGGCAAGGGCAGAGAGGCACTATAAAAGAGACCCGGATGGGTTAGGAATATGAGTGGAAAATAAAATTAAGCACAGCTAAACAAATGCCACTTTAAGGAAGTCTTCTGGAAGAGCCAAAGAGGTCTAAAATGACACTTTGGTGGGAGGGGGGCTGGGAGGGGCGGCACGACGGCTGTGCTATCATTGAAACTTGGAAGGCTTGTCATCAGAATGGGAGTGAACAGGCTTTTAAAAACATGTAATAGACATGTTTGGGTGCCAGCCCTTGGAAGGAAGTCCAGGAGGGCCACCGACATTTAACAGCTCCCTGTCCCTGGGAGGCACCTGGTGGCATCCACTTTCAGCGCCTGCTTGACACCCATTAAGCGTTTCGACAACCAGCGCGCACAGGGCTCCGTTTCTTTTGAGTTTTAGCTTCTCAGGTGGCAGTCGGTTTGGATTTTTATAGAAGAGTCGGGGGACTGTTCCAGGTTCCCCGTAATGCCCTTCCTTAATGCCCTACAGCTTCCTCCAGTGGTGACACCGTCCGCCTTAACCCCTAGGGTGTCTGTCAGGTACGAAAGGGAGACTGGTACCCCATGCTGCTGAACCCGGACTCCTCAGTTTCTCCACTTACACCTGGGATCTGGGATCTGAATCAGGCCTCCACGTGACGCTGGGCTGTCCACCACAGCGCCTCTGTGTGTCCCTGGATTCCATGGCCTGGATACTTGGAAGGGTGCGGGTCAGGAACTAAGGTGGCATGCCTTGGGGGCAGCGGGCCTTTTGTCTTGTTCCCCTATGACACTGACCCTATAGATCACCAGACAGAATATCAATAAAGGCATGCACCGTTCCCAGGGCATCTGGGGTGCCCAGTCATCACGGTCAACTTGGAGTAGGAAACACCTAGAAAGTTAGAAAGAGCTCTTCGTGCATGTGTCTGTGAAGGCGATTCCATCCTGGGGCCTCTAACTTAACCAACAGTTTCATCCCTCGACAGTCATGAGATGACGTCACTTCCAGGAAGTGGTGATGTGTAGAAAAAGCCCGGGCCTTT
The DNA here is from genome assembly GCA_010120015.1 of Rhombomys opimus. Lineage (NCBI taxonomy): Eukaryota > Metazoa > Chordata > Mammalia > Rodentia > Muridae > Rhombomys > Rhombomys opimus. The sequence goes on from REGO01000005.1 coordinate 10,164,414, forward strand.
GTAGGTGACTGGGGCGTGTGGTCCCGGCTATCTCTTACTCTGGCTTCTTCCTGTGTGCCTCTTTCCTCTGTTTCCTCTTTCCCAGGAAAACGTTCCTCCTCTACAACTCCTGCCTCACACTAGCCCCAGAATCATGGAGCCGGGCAACCTCATCTGACCCCTCAGAAACCACGAGTCAGACTACGTAATTCACCTCTCAATTTGTTTCTGCCCAGCCTTTGGTGGCCAGGATGAGGAAACTAACCCACCCAGCATCCCACCATGAGGAAGAACATCAAGACAACTCATGGAAAGTGATCTCAGCCTTTACCACTTGGTGGAGATGACATCAACCCGGTTTCTCCACTGGCAAGTTTCTCTCTTGTAGGCCTTTCCCACCTTTCCCATTAGGATCGCTAAGCCCCGCCCAGGCTCCTGAGGAGGGGAGTGAAGCTCCATGATCTGCTCATTACATTAGCAAACAAGAGCGTCTTGTAACAGAGGTTAAGTTTCTCTTTGCACTAACGTGTTGCACAGAAGGGTCTAGCTAAAGAGTTCAAGTCTGCTGCCTCCGTTTTTGAATACTTGGGTTCTCAGGTTCTCAGGAGGAGCTCCCACGGTCCGGTTCCCGTGAGCACACAAACGCTGCCTCCTTTAGTCCTCACAGCAGCCTGATGAATGTGATGTGCCAGCGTTAGGAGTGATCCGCCCCAAACGGAAAGCGGGGAGGCATGGCACCACTTTGTCATCGGTGACCCTGGCACAAAGGGGCAGAGGCAGGTTGAAACTCAGGCTGCCTTACAGGACAGCAGTGGTTCTCAACCTTCCTGGCGCTGTGACCCTCTAATACAGTTCCTCCTGTCGTGGTGACCCCGCCCTCCAGCTAGAAAATTATTTTCGCTGCTGCTACTTCCTAACTGTAATTTTGCTAGTTTTATGAACTGTAATGTAGATATCTGTGCTTTCTGATGGTCTCAGGCCACGCAGTGAAAGGGGCATCGGGGGTCGCAGCCCACAGGTTGAGAAACAATGTTCTGTGCTTCCTGTCTCAAGAGTTGCCTGTTATCCTTCACCTCCATGTACGACTTGAAACTTTTAAGGAACGCCACACCTGTCACACCAACATCGGGGAGGCTGAGGCACTAGAACTGCAAATCCAAGGCCACTCTGGTACATTTCAATAGAGGCGGCCAGCCCTCTTGTAGCATCGTAGATCTGGGCCACGGGGGGAGAGAGGTGCTCCAGGGCTCACTGATAGTCATCTCCGCCTGTGTGTCACAGGTGGCTCTCCACCAGTCACACAGAATCTTACCACCTGAGGGGTCACTGGGGCAGTCACACTAGTAACGCACACAGGCCTGACCGATGGCCAGAAAGAGGATAGAACCTGACGATGACCCCGAGACCTATAACCTGCTGATACATCGCTATGGTGGGTCTTTCAATCTCGAATGGCCAATGTTTGGTCATCTAAAAAGGAATGGGAAATAAACCCCTGCTAGAAAACATGAAAGCCAACAGACGTTTGGGCGAGAACTGCCACGTTCTTCCACAGAGGCCATCATACTCATAACCCCAGCAACTGACCCTCCCCGCCATTCTTTGCCAGGAGAGGTGACAAAGGGAATGGTGCTTGCACAGCTCCAAATCCCATGCATTCTTCTAAAGGCGCGTTGACACTCTCCCGGGGCTGCGAGGAGGAGGGCTGTGTGGACACCCACCACCACCAAACATGAGAAACAGGTGGTGGGTGTCCGCTGCCAACTAACTCAGTCAGTGTAACTGTCCCAAATCAGCAACTGTTGGATTCTCCCCCAAAACCACCCCAAATAAGCTAGATAATCACAGGGAAACTCCCTCTCAAGACTGAACCTTGGATGGAGTTTTAAAAGGCCTAAACATGGTCTGAACAACCCAGATCCTATATATTCTAAAAAATAAAAAAAAAAAAAAAAAAAAAAAACTGTGTTGAAGGTTGACATAACAGCACAACTGGAAAATTCCACATTGGACCTCACGTGGTGGATCACAGTCAGTGCGCTGGGTGCACTAAAAATGCCGTATGAGGTTACCACGATGTATGTGAAACAAATCAGTTTTCATGCTTAGACTCGGGTCCCAACACAAGACACTCTGATATGCATACACAAACACTCTGAGAAAATCCCAGCACTGCCAACATGTCTGCGTCCCCAGCAATCTGGACACGGGATACGTCCCCGTGTGTCCGTTTCCTAAGCCGTACAGGAGGGTTACAGACAGTGAGCGTGGAGTGCTTATTGTGCGCCAAGTGTAACTGGGAAGAGTCAGCACCCTGCAGCAGTAAGTAATCACCAAGGACCTGTTACAGGCTCGCTGCTCCCCTCACTCAGCACTTTCAGTGTTTTACCTAGTCCTGAGTAAGTAGAGTGGCACTGTACAGAAGCATGGTTTCTGGTCACCAGAAACCCAAGGTCATCAGAAACCCAACGTCACCAGAACCTGCAGATTTATGGCCTGGACTATGAGGCAAATTTTCAGTCATCGGGCAGATGTTTTAAGCACTTAGAAAAGGTAGCCAGGAAGGAAATCTGTGTTCACTGAGTGCAGAGAGAGAGAGAGACCGGTTACTTTTTCCCCTGACTCTTCATCTCCCCGCTTTTCTACCCAAATATGGTGACAGCTGTGATTGCTACCACTCAGCTAGGAGAGCAAGGTCACTATTGACCATGAATAGCATTTGCTTTTGTCTCTCAGGATGTCCTTGTGAGCGGTCTGGAAATGGGAGGGGTTCACTAGGGTGTCCAAAGGTGTGCTCTGTACTCAGGGAGGTTGGCCCAAAGCATGCTGATCTCGAATCAAAGTCAAGCTGCAGGGAAACCACTGCAGTAAAATATAGCTGTCCAATTAGACCTCCCTTGCCCGGCATTCCTAATAGATTTGAACAGACACAGAAGGCGTTAACTCAACAGTCTATAAAAATCACAGGTGATAAATAATAATAAAGAAAGCAGGTGACAAGGAAAGAGGATGGCTGGTTTTTGTTTTTGTTTTTAGACAGGGTCTTACTCTAGACCCCAGGCTGGCCCCGGGCTTGCAGCAATTCTCCTGACTCAGTCTCCTAAATTCTGAGATTATATATAGGAGTAAGCCACCATGCTCCACCTTAAACACACACACAGGCACACACTGCTAAATGATGACTGGTTAGACTTCTTAGTCTTTGCTACCAGCCAGTACCAAACTAAAATCTCTAGAGGGTTGTGTATATACCCAAGTCAGGGCAATTATTGAAGCAAGAGCAAGTCTAGTAGAGGACCTAAGTGAAACTTTAATATGTGGTATGCCAGCAGGGCTGGGCACCATGGGATGGACAGGTGGACTGTCTGGAGCAGCAAGATGAGGCTGATAACGCAAGTTGAGGCTGATATCTAAGGGTGAGAAATAAATAGAGAGAGAGCATTGCCTCGAGGCATACAAGTCAACAAACCTCAGAAGGGTTTAAGTGTGAAAGCACCCCCAAGAAGAGGATGGAAAGGGACTGTCTTGAGATACGACCTTGGCATGGGAGATGCTTTTCCGTATCTCACCATGGGGAAGAAAACGAAAAAGCAAAGATTTTATTACCATGTAACAGTGCGAGACCCCGGGGGTGGGGAGGTCCCCAACATGTATCATCACTGCTGAGAGACCATGATAAACTGAGCCCTACGGCAGGGAGGGAATCCTCCAACACAGGACAAGTCTCCCTCTGCCAGAGTGAGTCCTCCTCAGCTGGAGCAAAGCCTCTCTGACCAGTCAGAGTCTTCTTCAGGTTTCCTACGATACTGAGAAGTTTCGAAACACTTGGATGTCGAATGGAGGGGCGGCTGAAAAAAACCACGGAACCTTCTTGTGGTAGCATGCTCCACGGCTTATTGAAAGTCCTACGGTGGGGTCAGCAACAGAGGTCAGTGGAGAAAGGGACTGGCCACCAAGCCCGACGACCTGAATTCAGTCCCCAGGAGTCCGCAGCCCGGGAGGAAGAGAATCGATTCTTTCCAGCGGTTCTCTGACCGCCACACGGGTGCACACACAGACAAACAGATGAATCCGAAAGATAATAATGTGATCATAGAGAGATATCTGGTGGCACCAGAACAAGGCCGCACACCAGGCATGGGGGTGCACACTTGCAGTCCCAAGTGGTGGACTCAGGAGGATCAGCAGCCTGAGGCCACTCTACCTTGTGTCCTCCTCTGCACCCCACTGCTAAGGAAAGGTCCACGCTGTAAAACTTTACAAACGCCAGTTACAAATTATACACAGGATCGTTTTAATTCCACGAAATAACAGTATCGTATCTGTAAAGGCTAAATTTGCATGCCCCAACATATTTTAAATTAAAATCGCCTCTAGGTGATGAGGTTAGGAACAGCTTTCTTTTTTGTGTGCTCTCTGCTTTGCAAAGGAGCATTTTCAGGATAAAAAGAAATAAATAAAAATTGGAATACAATAAAATAAATAAATAAAAATTGTGCGTAGGTACATGAAGCCCTTGAGTTTGTCACGTTCCTGTTAAAAGACTGAGAGGGCAGGGAGCTCACTGAAATGCCGCAACCCACAGGACAAAGGAGCATGAAGAGTTCCCTCCTTTCGTCTTGGTGCAAAGGACAGAGGCTTAACCTGAAAATGAACCTCATTTCCCTGAAAATGAACAAAACCCTCCCTGATCATCTCAAGGCTCCACAAGTTCTGCAGAAACCGAGGGTTTGTATAGCTGCTTGGTGAGAGAATGGAAAGGTGTCTTCATTAAAGGCACCGGCCCAGGGACGCTTCACCAAGAAGGCCACATCTCAGAAGAAGCACATCACTCCTCACATGGGATGAGGATTCGGGTAGTGACCAGTGCTGGAGCTGGAAAGGAAGCTGAATGAAAAAGGACACACCCGAGGATGAATGACAAAAAAGCGGGACAGTGAACGCCATCATTACGGCACCTTTGGACTACAGTGCCCTGCAGCTGTTAAAATCATGCCAGAGAAAAATACTGAATGGCAAACAAACACAAAAAATTCACCCCCTGCAAAGTTATTCTGTTTTTTTTTTTAAGCCAATGACAAAATACACCCAGTACGGTGGTCTGTAAAATAATCATGCCACAAGAAAGAGCTTACTTGTGGAAGAGGAACAAGACGGAACTGTTTCTACTGATGGTGGAGGAAGGAAAGGCTTCATACTTACTAACTGGGACTACGCAGAGGAACTCCATGGCTGCTGTTGAGAGACATTTCAAAGAGATGTTCCCTCATGGGGTTCAGTATAAGTGACCTACAAGGGACGGGTGCTGGGAAAGCCTATTACAAACATACTCTAGTTTCCCATTCCATGCTCACTGAATCACTTCTCAGGTGCAAACTATAACCTTTCCTTTAAAATTATTCCCCAGTTAATTCTGGCACCCTAAGTAATTTATCTGTTTTAAAAACAAAACATTGTACGAACATCCACCATATATCTCACCCCCCCCAAAAAAAAAGTGTGTGTGCTTGCATGCGTGTTTGTGTGTGTGTGAATGTGTGTGTGTGTGTGTGTGTGTGTGTGTAGACACGTGCATGTGGGGGTCAGAGGGCAAACTTGGCAGCATTCTCTGCAACACCACCAACCTCCTTTGAGTCACAGACTCTTACTGGCCTAGAGATAAGCAATTAGGCCGGACTACCAGCTGAGTCTGAGGGACCCTTGTCTCGCCATGCTGAGATTACAAGTATGCATTACTGCAAACAGTATTTTTACGTGGGTTCTCAGGACTGAACTCAGGTCCTCAAACTTGGGAGGCAAGCACCTTACCCACTGAGCCATCTCACCAGCCCCTGCTTTTTATTATCCCTTAAAGGTGATATGAGAAGAAACGAAAAAAAAAAAAATAAAGTAAAATAAAAACAACCACCAAGTTCTATACCACTAAGATAAACAGTTCTTCTCAATACGCCACTTGATATGTCCAACCTACGTTATGCTATTGTTTTACCTAACTAAATAATCAATACAGGCAGTGTCTTCCTACTGCATGGACGATGTCTCTCCCACTAAGAAATACACAGGCACCGTTTCTTGCCGCAGCTGCCCAGCAAGCTATAGCAAGGGCATACTGTAACTGTTCTAACTAGTTCAACCAGAAAGTTTGCTAACTTGAAAAAACAAAACAAAACAACTAAGTACCAGAAAACAAAACATTGTACGAACATCCACAGATATCAATGTCCATAAGCTGCAGGACCATGCATTTACATTCTGACAGACATCCACAGACATAGATAGATAGATAGATAGATAGATAGATAGATAGATAGATAGATAGATAGATAGATAG
>REGO01000005.1:10180945-10276460 GCA_010120015.1 Rhombomys opimus
AAAAAAATATCAAAACGAAAGGTGAAAGACAGGCTGGATGGGTTCCACTCTTCCACAAGTGTTTGCTGAGTGTAGGAGGTCCCGGCAAGGTAGAAATACCTCAAAAGGTAAAGGGCCGGAAGAGGGCTGTGGGCCTAGCTCAGCTCTGGGGTGCAGGCCTAGCAGATGCAAGCACCCCGCCCCCAGGAGGGGGGTACTCCATCTCTAGTGCCCAAGGAAACAAGAGGAGCAAGGAACGTTGGCTCTACCCCAAAGGGCTTCGAGAAGACAATGTTACCTCCATGCTCCACAGCCACAGATCAAAACCAGCTCTTCCCCGTCTTGAGCTATTATCTGCCAGGAGTAACAGATTAGAACTGACACAAGGAGAAGAAAATACTTTTAAGACCTACTGGGCAAGAAAACAAACTAAGGCTTAAGCATCACCCAAAAAAGAATGATCGTAGAGGCACTGAGAATAAATGATGGAACCATTACTGACACGTGAACAAGGAATGCAAAAGACCTGCACACCCATCCTTAAAAACATGTAAAGCTGCAGTAATCATTGGTCCCACATCCTGGACATTACAATACTGTATGTGGCAGGTGATTACCACATGGGAAATGTGCATTGTTATGCAAACATTTCTTTTGCATTTCTTCATTTGGGCTCCAATTTGCAACCCTGGTGAGCTTCTGCTTCTTTGCATTGCTTTTTGGTAGGTGTTTCCAAGCCTGTAGACTTGGGCATCGCCACAGAGTTTTTGACACCCGTGTAACGCTCATCAACTCAGTTGAGAAGAGCTGCTCGGCGTTTTGCTGTGTTTTGTTTTGAAGTATGTATTTTTGAAACCCTTTGATTCTCCTCTAACTACCAGGCAGGCCATGGACTTGGTGAGACTTTCCTCTTGCATCATGTGTATTGTGCACCCGGCTGAGTATGTTAAAAGCCAGGGGTGGGGGGAAGGGGGGGAGAGGGTGAAGGTTGGGTCTGGGAGCAGAGGAGGCTACAATTAGGATGTAAAGAGAATATATAAATTAAAAATAAATAAATAGGAAGGAAGGAAGGAAGGAAGGAAGGAAGGAAGAAAAGAAGGAAGGAAGAAAAGAAGGAAGGGAAAGAATAGGTTAGCATTTTGGGACTCAAGAAAGGAGGTTTCTTCTCCTACCACTTGTTGACTTAAATCTGTAACCAGAATCCCGAGGACCAGCTGTGTATTTCATTACATGAAGTGAGGGGGAAATTAGCTTTTAAACGAGGAGGGGGTACAGGGAGGAATATGTACAACTGAGGTAGCAAAGGAGACTGACCTCTGATGTCCAGATAGGGATGAAGAGGGATGAATCGTTTAAAAAAAAAAAAAAAAGTTCTGGAATATCTAAAATTAATAGCTCACCAAAGGTTGTCATAGAAACCGTTTTGCATACTTGACTTGCAGGTGCTGGTTGTAAGGAAGGGAGAGTGGGGACTGGAAGGCCACAAGCAGGGACACAAATGTAAACATTAAAGGGAGACTCCTCAGGCAATGTTAAGTCAGCCATGTCGCAGACACTGTGGCTTTCTGGATGTAAATGAGCCCACTTATGCAAGGCGGGGCAGGGCGGCTTTGAGGCGCCAGCCAACCCCAGGCTTGTGTCTGGGGGGGCTGCCCCCACTCCTGGATGGTCTGCGGGATTTCCAAGGTTACAAGATGCACTCAGATGCAGGCACCAAACATGAAAGGACACCGGTATCTGACATATTCTAGTTTAATTAGAGTTCAGCTTCCTTTTTGTTCATCTTTGCCCTCTGTGCTGCACAGTCTGGGCTGTAGCTTTGGTAAAGTTGGCGCTGCTGCTGCTTGCTTGCTTTGTCTTTTTTTAAGTACATATTAGCCTCTGTCCAAAACCACAAGAGAATAAGAAGGGAAAGGAATGTACTTCTCTGGGAATGCACTGTACGCTCAGCATCAGTTCTGGACCTCCATCCTCACTTGCAGCGAATTTTGAGAAATACGGCTACACTAGAGCTGGACATTGTTTAAAAAATTAAAAATACACGAATGGATGGATGGATGGATGAACAGATGGACAGACGAATGGACAGGCAGACAAAGCAGCAAGACCTCAGGTCATGCAGGCCGGTATTATGTGACTGTGAGTAAAAGTGACCCCACAGCTCACTCCTCACAAGTGACAATGCAACAGTGCTCCACCGGGAAAGCCAAGAGCCAGCTGAGCTGGCCTGGATGGTTTCCAGCGTACTTCCCTCGGTCCCTTCTCCTTAGAAGAGGCAGAAGTAGCCACATTTTTACAGCATCAACAAGCATATACTGTCGGAAGGAACCTCAGCGATGTGCCCAAGCTTCTCATGGCCACACAGGGCCACCACAGAGTAACCGAGGTCAAGTAGCGGGCTCAGGCACCTCACTGGAACACTAGAAATGATGACACTTCTCTAAAGGAAACTCGCTGTCTCTCACACACACACTCTCTCTGTCCCTCCCCTCCTTCTCACTTCACACACACACACACACACACACACACACACACACACACACAAACATCGGCCACTCTATATGTTTCTCATGCCTTTGTCTTCTGTTTGTTTCTTTCTTTAATAATTTTAATAATAATAAAAATTAATTATTCTTATTTTATTGCACCAGTATTGTGCCTGCGTGTATATCTGTGGGTGTCAGATCTTGGAGTTACAGACGGTTGTTGAGCTGCCAGGTGGGTGCTGGGAATTGAAACCGGATCCTCTGGAAGAGCACTCAGTGCTCTCAACCACTGAGCCATCTCTCCAGCCCCCTGTTTGTTTCTTTTGTCCTATTCTGACTTGTTTGTCTTTGCTTTATCTTATCATTGCCCTGTGGATGCCTGTTTGTTTTCTAAAGGAGAGACAGATTGGGTATAGATTCAGAAAGAACAGGAGGTAAGGAGGAACTGGAAGGAGCTGAGGGAGGAGAACTATGATCAGAATACAATTTATGAAAAAATATATTTTCAGTAAAAAATAAATAAAAATGAAAATGTGAGGCACTTGAAAATGAGTAAAATTTTAAATTTATTTTATTAAATTTATTAAAATTGAAATTTGAAAAATGAATAAATGAAATTTAGTTGTATGCCTACACAAGACAATGGAAAAAAAAAAAAAACCAAAGGCATTAGGAGGGGTGTTATCATAAAATAATGGGTTGTGAGGCTGGGGAGATGGCTCAGTGAACAAGAGTGCTTCTTCTACAAGCAGGAGAGCCGGAGGTGACATCCCACAGAAGAACTGGGCATAGCTGCACATGCCTTTAAGCCCACAGAGACAGGAGGAGGGTCCTGGGAGCTTGCTGGGCAGACAGCTTAAGCCTGATACTGAGCTTCCAGTTCAGGGAGAGGCCCTCAAGGAACGAACGTGGAAAGAACAGAGGAAGACTCTCAACATTCCTCTTTGACCTCTGCATGCATGGTCGCAAAGGCTCACACACCCACACACGTATGTGCATGCAACACACACAGAGTTTTGTGCTATATGCATATTCCATTGTAGACTCATCAAATGTATTATCTCATTTGACTTTTTCAGCTCCTCTGCTGGGCAGGCAGCTGTACTAGCCCATTTCACAGACAGGCAACACAAGGGAAGTAGAAGAGGTTCCAGACAGAGCCTTTCTCGCTACTCCGAGAGCTGCCCAGGCTCACCCTTAGGAACGAAGGCACCCTTAGTGAAGCTTTCCATTCCAACCCCTCACCTACCTGACACCCATCACACATCTGAATGACTGAGAGACTCCCAATGTCGTCTGTTTAGCAAAAAGCAAAACTGAGGCCCCATTCTGTAGAGGGCACTGACAGGCCCACCTTTCCCATGTGGACAACACTGGATGCAAAGGTGGGAATTCAGGGGTGGGAACTGGCAGCTGCTGAGCATCCAAACGCTCCTAGTGGCCAAGACCCTGCTAGCCTCCCTCTCTGCGTCTCCCACAGCAGTCTAAGAGCCCTTCGCTGGTTTCTGCTTCCAGGGAGAGCCAGCCCTTTGTAAGGACAGGAATCACTCATCTGACCTCTGTCTTCAGAGGCGCAGCATGATCCATACTCTTTTGCCTGTGGGCGTGGGTGGTACAAATGGTCTGCTCACAGCTAATTCTCTTTCCAAAGGCTCCAGAACCACACATGTGAGGGTCCGCTTAGCTACTACAATCGGCAGTGCCCAGGAAGAAAGATGGCTGCCTCCGTCCTCTGCCCACCTCATCTTCCTCTGTGACTGCACCCCCCCCTTCAAACCTTGCTGCAACTACGACTTCCCTGGCTCCCTTCAGATCTGACCACCTGGGTGTCCATTTCCTCCTGCAGACCTGCGCAGCTCTTAGTAGACTGGATCGTGACCCTTTAGGGCAACGGTTCCCAGTTGAGCCCCACAGGAAGTAAAACCAGAGCCTAGAACCCCTGCCAGTCGGGAAGGGCTGTGCAGGGCCTGGCATTTCTGCAAAGCTCCCCGCATGAAAATGGCATTAGCAAACCGTGAAATCAACTTGTAAAACACAAGAGAACAGGAATATATCCGACCCTGGCACAGGGATATCCTGGGTGACTGATGAAAAACGTTACTTCTTTGGACAGCAGCAGACAAGTTCCGAGGCCACTTCCCTGAAGAGACCGGCCCCTCTGTCTACTCAGATAAGGACTCAGGCTTCTTCGGAACCCTGTGGCTCTCTGGTGTGGCAGTGGTCGCCTGTGACCCCAGCACATGCAAGGGAGAGGCAGAAGATCAGGAGTTCAAGGCTGGCTTCCGCTACAACAGTAGATTTAAGATTAGACCCTGTCTCGGAAAACCAAAACGAGCCATGCTGAATTCGTGGCAGGAGGAGAAAGAGAAGGCTGGAGTTTCTCTGCTCTTGGAACAAGGTTCTCAGGGCGGCGACCAGACCAGGGGGCTTCCGTAAGCGTGGCTTGGAAGTGGGCACTTGCACTTGAGAGCGGCTCCAGAAGTGGAAGAGGCTTTTCGGAGCTAGATGCAACCTTCAACCTTCTAGATTTCAGATTCTATCTTTCACTCTCTAACCTTCAGGTGACCCTTGCTCACTTTCTACCCACAATCCACAAGGATGCAAAGTGGGGTGAGGTTAACGCCGGCCCCGTCCCACCATGCCAGGTGATAAAGCCAAGTGCTCAGCTAGAGGCTGCTACGCCAGTTCAAGGGAAAGGGAGAAATGGGGGTGGGGTGTGCTGGTGGGAGCTGGGGTCATTTAGAGTTCTTTCCAGGCTGTATACTAAGCTGGGGAGTAAACCTGGAGACCTTTGAATGGAAAGAGATAGCAAGTGGTCAGATGGGATCAGGCGAAGGGAGATGCTGGAGCAGAAAACAAGAGCTCAGCTACCACCAAGTGAGACAGGGTTTAAAATCCTTGGTCTTCATGAGGAAGAGCCTTGGGAAGAGACACAGAAAGCAGAGGGGTGGCTGGATCAGACCCTTGGGGGCCGGGGGTGGGGGAGCTAATATGCAAGCCATGGAGAACTTGATAGACAGACGGAAAAGGGGGCCCACGCACAGGCGTGCTGAAGGTGACATGGCCAGCCAGGAACCTGGTGCTGCAAACATCACTGATGGCCCCAGGAGGCAATGTTATGTCTAGACCAGCGACCAGAGGGACACCCATCGGTCCATGCTCAGATAGGAACACTAGTGAGCAAGGGGTTGAGACCTAAAGTTAACCCAGACTTTTGCAGCTATGGCCAGATGCCAGCAGCCAAGCAACAGAGCATCAGACTTCCAGGCCGTACAGGCTGCTCAAGTCAGGTCCACGGTCGCAACCGCCATGTGCCCACCCTGAGTGCCCCCCCCAGGAAACCTGCAGGAGACAGAGCCCTCGACCTTTCCATTCCGTTCTCACCATCTTCATGCTCCCTGACTCGCCCCTTCTCCCTCCAAGAACCTCTGTCCTAGGACTGAGGGGTAACAGAATCACTCAGAAGAGCTGGGTTACCTTCAGTAACTGTTGCTCAGCCACATTCCTCCCAAACAGGCTTCCAATAAAGACAGAGAAAGGAGGCCAGGCCTGAGGAGTCCCAGCTAGAATCTCAGGCTAGCCTGAGCTACACAGTGAATTTCAGGCCAGCCTGGGCTACGGAGCAACATTCTGTCCCAGAAGAAAAGACTCGAAACTATGTACTATGGAGCTGAGAGTGATGGCTCACACTTGTAATTCCCGGCAGGACAACCGCCACGCGCCTGAGCTTAGCCTGAGCTACACGCTGAGCTCCATGCAAGGCTAGGCTACAGGGTTAGACCTTATCTCAAATGACAGGGAGGACTGAAGAGAGACAACGGGAGAGGGAACGGAGGATGCCCCGGAACAACTCATTCGAAACCCCCACGTATTCTGCACCATTCAAATGCACCCCTGCCTGAAGGTGAGGCAACCCAAGATGGCCAGAGGTTGGTTCAACACGCAAACCAAGTTGTAGTACCATGCTGAGGCCTGAGGCAGAAACCGGCCCGTGTTAAATGGTGTGGTGGGCGTTAAACACACAGCAACTGGCTGGGGGGAGGGGCACACCAGGGGCTTTCTGGAGAACCTCGAATGGGGCCCCAGACCCTCAAGAAGGGACAGGAAGCCAGCTCTTCCTTGAGGGCTCATCAAAAAGACACTTTCCGACAGGGCCACAAGCCTGTCTCAAGCAGAGTGGGATGTGTGCGGCTGAATCACTAAGAAATGAGCTCTTAAAAAAAACGACATCTGTTGGATCAATTAGCTGTGTAATTAGCCCGCCTCCCCTCCCCTCCCTGTGGACTTGGGCTTTTTATGACTGCTGTCTGAAACTTCCCCAGGTAAGACCTGAGATCTCTGAGCGCCTCTCACGCAGGGAGGACCAAAGAGCCAGCCAGGAACAGCTTCTGAGTGCAGGGACTGTATGGCGAGAGGGGGTTCCTAGAGGACTTTGGAGGGGGGCGGGGTCTTCTGGGAACTGAAATATCAGAGAGGAAATGTCATCAACTGAGCGATGGTTCCGGAACCTGCTGCCTCCAAGCAAACCTGCAGGCTGAGAGGTGAAGGACGGAAGCAAGGCAAGAGAGAGAGAGAGAGAGAGCGAGTGCCTCAGGGTCTAGTTTCAAAGTAGGACACAGTGAGATGGCCGAGAGGAGGTCAGGACTCCACTCCCTGAGGACACTGCTTGTTTTTTCCTACCTGAACAGCTGTAGCCATCACTAATGGCACCAAATCTGCGAAAACATAATGACAAAAATGAAGCCCAATCTGAAAGTGGGCACAAATGTAGCATAAATGGGGGGTGGGGTGGGGTCTCAAGCCAAGTCACTCTCACAGCCCTTCCTAAACCAGAGCTGGTTTAGGGGCCAGGGATGGGGCGCTGTCTCACATTCATTGATTCACGTCTAGGACAATGTAAGGAAATCACAGGCTTGGGCCCAGCGCCACATGGCTTGGCTAGCTAGAAGGGGATCGGGGGGTCCTCTCTTTTGAATCCTAGAAATCTCAGGAGATGGTGGGTAGAAACAGGCCCATCACAGCAAAGCAGATACGGGAGGATTACATGGGACACCCTCTTGGATGAGGAGACTCTTGTTCTGTATTCTGTCTTCCTTCAAACCACCCTCTACAAGAAAGCCGCCGGCTGCTGATTCACAGAGAATCTTCCTGGGCTCAGGAAGAGTTGGTACTTCCCAGAGGCTGGGACTGAAAGCATTCCATTCAAAGGCAGTGAGATCACCTGGGTGCTGTGGCTCATGCCTTTCATCCCACGCACTTGTGAGGCAGAGGCAGGCAGACACTGTGAGTTCAAGGCCAGCCTGGTGTAGAGAGCAAGTTCTAGGACAGCCAGTACTACATAAAGAGAGCCTATCTCAGGAAAAAAATTTTTTTAAATAGATAGATAGATAGACAGACAGACAGACAGATAGATAAATGAAGGCGGTGAGAGCCTATTCTAAACTGCTACCATAGTTCCCCAACACAATCAAAGCTGTCTCCTTTCTCTCCTCCTCCTCCTCCTCCTCCTCCTCCTCCTCCTCCTCCTCCTCCTTCTTCTTCTTCTTCTTCACTTACTATTTTATAAATGTGCATTGGTGCTTTGCCTGCATGTACATCTATGTGAGTGTCAGACAGTTGTGAGCTGCCATTTGGGTGTCGGGATTTGAACCCAGGTCCTCTGGAAGAGCAGTGCAGTGTCCTTAACCACTGAGCCATCTCTCCAGGCCCTCTGGAATCTTCTTAACACCTGCATGTGTCACATCTCCCTCCAAAGCCCCTCACGGGGCCCGAGAGAGATAAGGATTAACAGTCAGCCCTGACACCAATACCTGCTTGTCTCCCCTTCTTGGCCAAAGAGAGCTTTGCAGAAGAAATGACGGCTCTGAATACACACACAGGAACCAGATACTCTCGGGGTCTGGGGAACCCACCATCTCGGGTATGGATACTGGAGACAAAGCCCTTGAACTCAGGGCTGCAAACAAAGAGCTCCCTAGACACAGCAGAGATTGAAGTACCAGGTTAGAAAGTCAAGAGCCCTGCTACACACTCCATCCCAGGGTTGACTGGGAAGCTGGCCCAGGTAGGAATCCACCCCCCACACAAACCTTTTTGTCTGTCTCCCTGGGGATGAGAGGAGAGTCACAAAAAGCCTGGGGTTTGGTCCCACTGGGCTGCCACAGCTGGGTTCAGAAGCAGCTGAAGGAAAGGGCAGGTCTCATGACACTGAGATACCTCCGTCACAAACTACTAGTCGCTGGGCTCAGCCCTTCTCCAAGGAACAAGAAGGCGGAGGCTCTGTGGTAATGACACGTGTCACGGGTGGCAGGCCACAGAGGTCAGCTCAGAAGTGTCTGTGAAGACCCAACAGTCTTCAAGGAGGATGGCCTCAACAGAGAGAGCAGGGAGGGGGCAGACAGCCAGAAATGATTTTTCCCTTAGTAACTCCAATGTGCAGGCCATGTCAGCAAAGAAAACGTTGCTACAGTTGTTGACCTAAGAGACCAAGTGGGCTTCCGAGGCTCTGCCCTGAGCCTGGGAATCTGCCCTGCTCATTAACAATTGCAGATCAAACACCAGCAATAGGTAAATAGTTCTAACCTTCTCTGGACCAGGAAAGGACCCTAGAGAAGGTTCTCTCGTCATTCCAGATGAATCTGAACTCAAACCCGTCTGCTTTCCTTCTTAGCAACCCAGACGCCACAGACACAGCAGTCCTCCCTGAGCAAGTGAAGCCCAGTGCCTTGCCGCCTTGGATTAACAACTGCAAGGGCAACCCGGGATGAGCTGGCACAGGTGTGGCAGACCCAACCAGACCCACTGA
This sequence comes from Rhombomys opimus, assembly GCA_010120015.1. Taxonomy (NCBI): domain Eukaryota; kingdom Metazoa; phylum Chordata; class Mammalia; order Rodentia; family Muridae; genus Rhombomys; species Rhombomys opimus. The sequence continues at coordinate 10,190,216 of REGO01000005.1, forward strand.
CCCTATCCAGGCAGATGGCATGAAATCATTTCAATAAAAGGAACTGGGAGGGGGGAGGAGCTGAGCTGAGGAGCTGGAGAGATGGCTCAGCAGTTAAGAGCCCTGTCTGCTCTTCCAGAGGTCCTGAGAGAAGTTCCCGGCAACCACATGGTGGCTCACAACCATCTGTACTGGGATAATGTCAGACACTTGCATATAGATGATACATGAATAAATAAATCGTTTTCAAAAAAACAGTGGAGAGAAAGTATAAGAAAAGTAAAATTTAACAAAAGGGGCTGGAAAATTGTCTACATTTTCAAGATAGATATTTAACATCAAAAACACGTGACCATCTGATAGGAGAGTTTGCTATGAGGAACAAAAATTGTCATTCTCTTCTCTTGTTGAGAAACACTAGGAAAAGAAAAAGAGGGGGTACGGAAGGTTGACAAAACGAGGAAGCTGCAGGGCCTGCTGGCAGATCACCACCCAAAAAAAGGCTGAGAGGCCAAAGCAAACACATGATGGTCACTTTAAATGTGAGTTCAAGGGGGGTGTGTGTGTGGTATATGCCTGCACCACTTACATGCCTGGTACCCACAAAGAATAGATGTGGCTGCTGGCTCCCTGGAGGTCGAGATACTGATGGTGAGGAGCCAGGCAAGGTTATGTATATTTTGTGATAGACACCCCACGCTGTCGCTGGCTGTGCTAGGGAACCATACTTAAGAGATCTCCGTGGTGGAACTTTCACTCTGAGTTCTCATGTCAGAGGCCTCACTTCGCTCCACAATCTGTTATCCCATTATCCCTGGCTGGCCTCACACATCCTAGGTAGCTGAAGGTGACCTTGAACTACTGACTGCAACTTCCAATGGCACGGAACACAATGCCTGTTTTATGGGGTGCTAGAGAATGAACCCAGAATCTCGAGCACTTTGGGCAAGCGCTCCACCAGCCCTCGCCATTATTTTTGGCTGAAGTCTTTAAACTTCCATCTAAGACCTCAGTTGCTTCTCAAAGAGGCAGGGGTGGGAGAGGGCTGGAAATCTAATTTTACTAAAGTATAAAATTACTTGGTACTACCAACAAGGTTTTCATAGGAACAGCCTTTCCCAGCCCACACATATGTAGTATTTATAGTTCTCAGTTCTGTTTAAAACAGAACCAAGAATGTGGTTCGGGTATGTTATGTAATTATTTAAAAACTCTTGCCTTTTCCTGACAGTGTCGCTGACAATGCTTTAATTGTTCCCTTACAATTTCCCTTTCAAAACAAAAAACCAGAAACACCTGTTGGATCTCTATGTATTCAAATGTGCCCTTTCAGTCTGAGTCCCTAGCAACCTGAAAGGATTCAAAACCGGGGTCACACTTTTACCCCGGTCTGGGCAACTGCAACATGGACTGTCTTGTCTGCTACCTGATCTATCTACGGACCTCAGCATGACTGTTCTAGAGAAATGCCATAGCTGCTAGAGACCTAAACGCTAGAGACCACCCCTAAGGTGGCAGATGCCACTGGCAGGAGGAGGTTTTCTGGATGGGAGCAGGTGAGGTCAAGCAGGAGCAGGCCTTGCTAGCGTCCTGACGGAAATGAGAGTGCCTTTTCTTCTTGGCTCAAGCCAGGGATGGTGGCTCGCTGACAGAACCAGACAGGAGGCTCGGAGCCTGCACTGGAAAACGGTTTATCCAGAAATGGCACCCATACCACCTGGACACAAACTTCAAAGGAGAAACCATGATCCTCCTGGCAGGGTGTGGCGCTACACACCTGTAATCCGGGCAGAAGTGGGAGTCTTCTCTGCAAGGTGCCAGTCTGGGCTACTTACACAGACCCTGCTCCGAAAAGTAAATAAATAAAAGGAACAACGGGAGCTTCTGCACCATCCAGGGATTGTTCTCAGGGCATTTAGTCTGAAAGCTAAATGATGAAGGGTCCACAGGCCCCCATTGAGACCCTGCACATTTTAAAAAATAGCTCAAGAAGGAGAGTTTGATGAAAGCAACAAACACAACACATTTCTCCTTGAGTGTGTCAGAGAGACCAGGAAGAAAAGAGAGGAGAATGTTGCATGCACAAGACTTATGACACCCTGAAAAGAGAACATTTGTGCCACTTTTTGCCTCCCCACCTCCCCAAATACATTCCAAACCGGTGGTTCTCAAAAAACACATATTTCTAAGTGAGACTAGGAACTGAGACAGCACTCAGTAGTAAAATTACAGGTGTGGAGTTACCAACAAAAACAGTTTCAGGGTTGGGGCCGCCACAGCATGAGGAACTGTGTTAAAGGATCTCAGCATTACAAAGGCTGAGAACCACTGCTCTAAACTGGCTAGATCTGTGCTAGGTGCACTGTAAAATTTAGAGAATGGGGACTGTTAGATGTACCCTCTCACATCACCTACAAGAATAGGGTTATTTGAGAGAGATGGGGGGGAGGAGGGAGGGAGGAAGAAAGGAAGGAAGAAAGGAAGGAAGGAAAGAAGGAAGGAAGGAAGGAAGGAAGGAAGGAAGGAAGGAAGGAAGGAAGGAAGGAAGACAGAAAGAACTGTTGGGGGATCTGAGGAGACGCCTCACTGGGTAAAACCAATGCATAAGCAGGACAAGCTGAGTTTGGATCCTGAGCACCATAGAAAAGCTAGGAGTAGCCTGTGATTCCAGCCCTGAGAGCTGGGGCCTGGGGATAGTGTAGACAGGAACATTATTGGTGTTTCTTTCGCAACTGACCTAGCTAAAAGATGCTGCCTCGAAAGCTAAGGTGGAGAAAATACAAAAGAGAGGATCCAGTGCTAACCTCTGGCCTACACACACACACACACACACACACACACACACACTCTCTCTCTCTCTCTCTCTCTCTCTCTCTCTCTCTCTCTCTCAAAATGGTAGTTGGGCAACTAATCATTCTATCGGAAAGAAAACAGAAACTTCCAATAGATCATATACACCACACACCAGACACCAGTGAGGTTTAATGGGTGTGGACAAGAGCACAGGATTAAGGAAATGCCACCAAGGGCGGCCAGATGTCCCGAGCTTGCCCGTGGGCTCCACCGGTTACAAGCTTGTGCCCCCCTGCCTCTGTTGCACACCTGTGATCCCAGCATTCCGAGGCAGAGGCAGGCAGAGCTCTGCGAGTTTGGAGGCCAGCCTGGTCTACAAATCGAGTCCGGGACAGCCAAGGCGACACAGAGAAACCCGTCTCGAAAGGGAGAAAAACAAAAATCACTGGAAACATACTTAAGTTATTCTTTTCTTTGCTGCAGTTTGTTTTTCGACACTTTTAGTGTGTGTGGGTTTGTGCGCACATGCATGGGTGTCTACGGCACACCCTCGCCGCCACATCCCTCATGCAGACGTCAGGGGACAGCCTGCCTTGGCCTGTCCTCCCCTCCTGTGTGTGCAGCACAGGGATCAGGCTTAGCAGGAGGCACCTTCGCTACCCCAGCTACCTCACCAGGCCCTTCCACCCCAGGGGTATTTTGTAAAAGGGATTCCAGGCCATTCCAACTCTTCAGGAACGCCTTCGTCAGGTGCACGAGAAAAAAGGAGCCTAGAGGAAAGCTGGGTGTCGTGGCACAAGCCTGTAATGCCATCATTTCAGAAGTGGAGGCAAGAAAATCACTAATTCAAGGACACCTGGGGCTGCAGCAAAAGACACTCTCCTCCTAAGGAAGGACAAATGTGTCACTGTGAGATATCACTAGACTGGTGGGCAGTATCCTTCTCTTTTCCTGCTATAATTATAAATAAATAAACAAATAGATAGATAGACAGGTGGGGGGAGTGTGTCGGGGAGCCCAGAGCCAACGTGGAGAAGGAGAGAAAAGCACTTTGGCTAGTGGTCAGAGTTTGGGTTCTCTCGACAACTGGCGTATTAAGCTCAGGAGTTTAAAGACTGGGCGAGAGGCGTATCTAACACAGCTTCAGTTCCGTTATGTGAGGTCTGAAGTGTAGAGTTAAGACAACACTGACCTGGACTTCCTGACCCGGGGGTCTGCCCAAGGCCGTAACCCGAAAGACCTGAGCAAAGCCTGAGCGTAAGGCCGTCCACCCAACATGTGACTACTTCCCAGGGACTACAGAGGAAGGCGCTTGCGATGCTTCTGAAAGGCAAGTGAACCACCCACACACTACTGGTGACACACGGGTCACATGTAACCATGGCAGTGATGTTTGCCTGTCCTGTCTGGGCCCCACCCCCACAGAGGGCTGACCTTTTACCTCCCCAGAGATCCTGAGGCTGACAAGTAGCTGGAGACTCTACCATAGCCAGCTTGGGACTCCTCCAGCATGGACTCATGGGGGCCAAAAGCTGTCTCCCAGCCAGGTCCGTGCCATGTCCTGCCAGCTCTGTTATCCACTGAGGGAAATGAACGTCTGAGCCCCAGCTGCTCCAGACGAGGAGGGCAGAATAACCAAATGTGCTTAAACCTTCGCCAAAGCATGCAGCCTCTCACACACACCTTCTGAATCTACTCAGGAGGAGCATTTCACTTTGCAGGCTGAAGCTACCTCGGGGAGCCAGCAGACACTTAAAGGTCTACATAGCAGGGGAAATGTCAGAAGAAACTGGTTCCTGGGTCAAGTCACACATAAACCACATGACACCTGTGCTTCCGATGCTAGCCAGGGTGGAGGGACAGGAGCTGCCCCAGAGGACTGTGGTCCCTGCTGTCAGGACGAGGCAAAGGCCAGCAGGCAGCCCCTGTGGGCACTCAGGGTGCAGCTCCCTTCTGAAGAGCCCTCCCCGCCCCGCCCACACACAACACATACACTGCCCAAAGCGCAGCCATTAAGGAGACCAAGGATCCGGATTGTACATGAGATCCTGAGTGTTTTTACGTCTTCTATTTTGTCCATCCACCATGCAATGGCCTTATGACCCTGCTCCGGAAATGAGAGCCAAGGAGCAACTAACTCATAAAGGAAGGAGAAAGAGGGGCATGGGGTGCTGCCGTTCCTCCGTCCTTCTGCACTGCTTAACAGTCAGAAGGGGCAGGAGGGTCATCCATCGACCACATGCACAACTGGGCTGAGTATCCGCTCAGTACCTCTCCTTCCCTCCTACTTCAAGGCCAGTACAGGGGGCTTAGATGCTGGCTTCTCAACCGTACCAGCCCAGGCGGCTCACACTCAACCCTGACACTGAGCTAGGTAGGCAACCATCCTTGCTACAATTTAAGGTCCCTATGAAACCTGGGGTCCTGGGCCAATCAAAGGTACCTCAGCTGGGAACAGTCTGAGTTCTGCTGGGGCCTTATTCATTTTTTTTCACTGCACAGTGGACTCTAAGAGTTGACAGGTGTGCTTGGACTCCAAACACCTTCCTTCTTCCCCTGGCAGAAGAGCTCATCACTGACGCCCGATGATGGCGAAGTCAAGATAAGGCCAGGAGAATCCAGGTTGACCCATGGACTCAGAATATACTCTCTCCCAGGAAGACAGAGTGCGGCACAGGTTCCATCAGTGCAAGCAGGGGCACCCCATGTCTCTGTGAGTGGGAGGGATGAGAAGGTGGGAGGAGACAGGATGGGTTTATACCGGAAAGCAGGAAAAGGTGTGGATGGGTTTTGGAACTCAGCTCTGGTGAGAGAAGGTTCTGTTCCAGAACGCACTTCCATGACGGTTTTGGAAACTGACCCAGCACAGAAGGCAGAGACCAGGATGTCAGAGAGGTCCACCAGTCAGTCAGAACACTGTTCTAGTCAGTTAGAATCATGGCCAGAGGGCAGCCACTGTTTAAAACAAAAGCCAGGGATTTCACTAGGAGCACTTTGCAGGAGCCAACCACCCCAGAGGAAGGGAAAATGAGCCTCCGTCTGATACCTTGGGCTCCCCAGATCCTCTGCTCCACCGTGGATACATTCGAAACTCATTCTAAAATTCATCAGGGAAGCTAGGATGACTCCATGGGTAGAGGTGCTTGCCACCAAGTCTGTTGATGTAAATTTGATCCCTGGGATCCAAATGGTAGAAAAAGAGAATGAATTCCCTCAAACTGTATACAGAGAGAGAGAGAGCCAACACATACACATACACACACAAACAATACACTAATAATCAAATGTTTTGAAAAGTTTATAATCAAGAAATAAGCAGAATAGACAATTCCAGGGAAAAACATGGTTTCTTCAGATTTGCCCAAGCTCTGTGCCTGAATTCTACATCATCACACATTTTTAGAAAACCCAGTCCTACCAAATGCAGAAGCACAGAGAATCTTTGAAATCTTTGGACCCTGATGGTTTGTACGTGGGGATTTTCGTTTTCCTGATTCTCGGGTATCTGCAGACCTCATCTTCAGGTTGGGACAACACAAAATTCATCATCTTAGACACAATGCCTGCAGGAGTTTGGTGCCATGTTTACAGTACCCAAAATGCTTTGGCTCAACTTTTGGATGGGGGATTTTCAGATTAGGGTTACTCCACTTCCACAAATCCATGTGACATCCAGGGAAGGGACAACGCTGGTCTGAGATCACAGGACAAACCCCTGTCTGTGGCTTCTGATACTGTGACTCTGCCTCCTCCAATGTAAAAGGAAGAGGGGGAGAATAAAAGGCTTGGCTCAGAGAAGGAGTACAGGAGTTCTACGGAGGAGCCAAGTCACAGGCATGTCAGTGGGTACAGCAAACAACAACCAACTTCAGTGGCTCAGGCGAGGCTTAGCGGGTGACGTGTGTACCTAGCACGATGGCCCGTGTTCAGTCCTCAGAGCCTTGTCAAACTGGGTGTGACGATGCGGACCTGTAAGGTGTGCAGCTTGGGAGGTGGAGAAAGGAAGATCAGAAGTTTATGATCACCCTCAACTACACGGTGAGGTTAAGATGGTTCTGAGATACACAACACCCTGTCTCAAAAAACGAACACAAAATAAACAAACACCAAAACCAAAAACTTACAGAATTAAAAAAAAAAAAAACTTCAGGTTTTCCCTGGCTGGTTATGAACAATTGGCCAGGAATCGGGACAGAGTGAGAAGGGGTGGCAGGCAGGATGGGGTGAGCTGGGCAGGCGGGGTGCCCTCCCTAGGTCAGCCGCTTCTGGGAGCAGTTTCTCCAGCAGACAGTAAAGAACTCGATTACACCCAGTTAACTGTGCTCTAAACTGATTATGCATGTGCCGGGCTAATGGATTACATTAGCAAGAGGTAAAATAACATGCAATCAATCTCCGTTACTATGGGCTACGCCGGGGCCCGGCCACCTCCATACACCACCCAGATCCAGGCACCGAGAAACTGGAGCGGGGGAGAAGAGCCCCCTCCACGGCAAGAAGTTTATCTTAGTCACATGGAGGGGACGAAGGGGCTTCGGGGGAGCTCTGGGCTCATAATCAGTGTCACCCAAAGGTGGGTGGGAGAGCTCCCAGATCCTCAAGAGAGCCTCAGCAAGCAGAGGGGCATTCATTATCCAAGGACTAATACGAGCCGACTACAAAGACCTTTGCCTCCTGACCTTGGGGGCTGCTCTACTGGAACACCAAGGCTGGGCCCTCCAGGGATTCACCAGCCAAGCAGCTGCTATGCGCCACTGTCTACCCTGTCTCAAGGTGGAGTGCTCTTCTCCTTGGGGCATAGGCTCTGGACAAGAGCATGATCACTCTGTCTTGAGTAAAACCAACCAACAAACAAACAAACAAAAATCAACAACATAAATAATACAAATAAGTGACCAGAGCAGTAGGGCAGAAAATGTGTCTTTCGCATCTGCCCCCAGGAAACGCCTCACTCAGGGCATGATCCACAGACACGACTTGGGGGCTTGGGGTTAGGGACAGGAATCTCACTCAGCTGCTTAACTTGAGTCTGGACCTGGACCACACAGGAGATGTGGCCTACAGACTCAGTGGCTGCTGTGTACATTTTATGATCTAAAGGGCAATCCATTTCTTGAGATGGAAGAAGGCAGCTTCACTCCATGACTACATGGCCCCTTCGTTGGAGTGGCACGTGACCCTCCATGGCCAGGAGGACTCCTCTGTGCAGATCTGATGGGTCACGTCCTTCAGAAACATTTGTCTCCTCTGGTTTTTCCACCTGGTTGTCTGGACCGTGTCAGCAACCATCCTCAGACTGAACCTGGCTACAAAGAACACTTCTCTTTCTAGGATGGCACAAAACAAAGCTGGTCCAGTGAGGAATCTGTACGCACAGAGGAGAGGATTTGGCTTACTTGGTATCCAAACCAATCCCAGCCCACCATATCGAGTGTCAAACAAGGCACTTTCTAGAACATTCTAGCCCTACGACCTTTCTCTGAAATTGTCCCTTATCCACAGTGCTCACAGAGAACGAGCAACAGCAAAACGAATCGTAACCATCATGCAGCAAAGACCAATGAGAGCAAAGGATGCTGAGTCTTCCTCATGTCGGGTCTCCACTGGCAATCATGAGAAGGACACAGGAGACCCTACTGGCTCAGAGTCGCTGGCGGAAACGGAATGCTTACTGGCCCAGAAGCATGGGAGGAAAAAGAGGAGACTGCGGACAAGAGTGAGGAGGATGGAGGCAGGCGAGGGAGTGGAGAGTGTGTGGAATGAGGCTGGGGAGATTTATGGCGATTTGTACCTGATTGTTCATACTAAAGCCATTATGGGATGATTAGAGGAAAAGGTGAGGCTTTAAGTCCAGCGAAAATCAATAGAAACGTCTGGAGCAATCCTGCCGTGCGAGTAAAAGGACTATTTACAGTATCTGCAGCCCCTCCTCCTCTGTGATGGTCTACCCTGTTCAGCGAGAAGGCCGAGGGGTGGGGGAGAAGAGGGAAGGGCAGGGAAGAGGGGAAACGAATGGAAGAGGCTGACGGGAGAGGGTGCAGAGAACAGGGACGTGAACTATGGCAACTTGCGGCAAGAACCCACAAGGAGGCCCCACACTTGTTTCCAGCCGTGGCATTGTCCACCTCCCACCATAAATGGTCATTTGGCCACTGTGTCTGTAGCTCCTTTTGTTCCAAAAGAATGAGAGCTCTGTGAGGGCAGGGACATGGGTGTGTGTGTATCTACATAAATGTGTGTGTGTGTGTGTCTGTATGTACGTGCACATACACATGTCTATATGTGTGTGTGTGCGTGTGTGTGTATGTACATGTGGTGTTTGCGTCGGTCTAGTTTATGTACTGATGCAGGCATACTTCCGGAACAAGGGCTGGTGTGCAGAAGGTGGTTAGTGTATGGCTGCTGGCGGGACGGGCAAACGGAATGGACACCTGGATGAAGCACTCAGGGAGCATCCGGGAGAGAAGAAACAAAAGGTGGACGGACGGACAGGAGGGGAGAGTGGGCCGCAGCGGCTGGCTGACGGTGACTCAACGGACTACAGCAGAGACCAGCAAGCAAGAAGGGAACCACACAGTGCCGGGCTGCTGAAAACCGACCTGCCCCCGGAACGAGACGCCCCCGAGGCTCCAGCCACCGGAGGACGCCATCAACGCCTCTCAGCTCCCTTGGCCGCCGCACGCGACGCCTTTACAGTTGGCTTGTCAGGTGGCAGCTAATATAGGATTATAGCACAGATAGCTACCACACCCCCCCACACACACACACACATACACGCGCACACACGGTTACCCAATCCACCCTGCGGGGGGGGGGGCCCGTCCCCGGGTCTCAAGGAGCCGGCCTCACCTTGTACAGCTTCAGGCTGGCCTCGTGCCTGGAGTTGACCGTGTGCAGGCGCAGCTTCTCCAGGCTGTTGGTGTAGTAGTCGCAGGCGTTGCACTTGAGGTGCACGGGGTTGCCGATGGCCACGCACTTGAGCCTCCACTCGTTGGCCTTGCCGCCCTCCTTGATGTGGGCCACCAGCTGGTACTTCTGCACGTGCTTGTCCGTCTTGCAGTGCAGCTGGAAGTTGGCCTTGAGCTGCGTGTTGTAGCGGCAGAGCTTGCACTGGTAGGAGTCCCCCATCACGGCCTTCCACTCGTCCTCCGAGAGGCTGCGCTCCACGTTCATGTGCAGCCCCAGCATGTCCAGGTTGTCCGTCGTGAACTTGTTGCAGACAGCGCACTGGAAGAGCTTCAGCGACGGGTCGTTGGTCTGGATGAAGCTCTCGCCCAGGTTCATCAGCTCCTCCGACACCAGCTGCCCGCCCCCGAGGCGCATGTCTAGGGGGATCTCACCGCCCACTGTGGGAAGAAAGGCAGAGAAAAGACAGTCAGAAGCCAGCCTCGTGGCCACGGGACACGGGACACATGCTGTGAGGTGCTGCAGTGGCTGGGGAACAAAATCGACTGGCGTGGAGACTCTGTGGCTGGTGGGAGGCTCTGCGCCTTCCATCTTCTGAAAAAGAACACCTAGACAAATTTACGGGGCGTGGTCCCCCTAATGATTTCAATCCTCCTTCTCTCTCTCTGGGGGCAAGAAGAGTGCCGAGTCCATATGGCCCTCCCGAATGCAACAGAATCGCAAACTCCAGACCCCCGCCCTGGCCTCCGGAATTGGAAATGAGCAGAGCAGTCCACAAAGCCAGGCCTCCACCGAGCATCGGAAATTCACCCAGTATTCGCAGCATCACTGAGGAGCAAGCCTTCCTGCCATGGTAGGGGTGGGGGTGCCTGGCTGGCCACACGGCACGAAACTCCATCTCTCATTGCCGGGAATATTAATGTCGGTGGCCACAGCTGCTGTGCAACTGTGCAGATTTCGGCCCTCCGTCCCTCCCAATGGCCCTCTTGTCAGTATCCTACCTGTCTATGAGAGCTGCCCGCCCCACTCCTCACCCTTCCTAGAATGATCTTCCTTTTCCAAGCCTCTCTACCACATGAAATACTGGGTCACGGCTGCGTCCCTACCAGGGTGGGGGCATTCTAGGGCAGGGGTCCGGCCTTGTTCTGCATGACTCTCTCATTGACAGCCCACCCAAAGCACACATGCACAAATATTTACTGCATCAGACAAGGGTCAAAAGCCCCCAAATGATATATGCTCAGGAGGTGGATTAATATAGGCAACTACCGTGTGTGTGTGTGTGTGTGTGTGTGTGTGTGTGTATGTGTGTGTCTGAGAGCTCACACTCCCTAAAAAAGGTCTGATAAAGACCTCCATCTCTTTCCCTCTGCACCCCCACCCATTTTCAGGCCATCGCTGCCCTTCTTAAGCCCAAGGGGAGGCTCATCTTTCACAGGTGGAAAATAAACCCAACGAGCTTATTTATATCATGAGGAAGCCTTGGAAAGGGCAGGCTTCCCTCCATTACCTAGGTGATGTACGCAGTCCTCAGAAGACTGAGTGTCACCTTCTAGTCTGAACACAGGCACACGGCAGGCTACAAGGAATGGCCCCACCCCTCCCGCTGATATTTAAACCTGACCTTTTATGTGTGGTTTGACTGGGGTTATTTTTTTTTTCTTAAATAACTGATTAGAATCCAAGTTAGCGGCTCATCAAAGCAAAAATGATGATGCTGGTGATGAGAGGAAGAAGGGGAGAGGAAGAGGGAGAGGGAGAAGAGAGAGAGTTTTCATTTCAAATACGAAAGAAAGAGTTCAGTATGGACTCCACTAAGCAAGACCAGCCACATTTGAAGTCTGCAGACAGTAGGAAGCCACAGAAATCTTCCACACACACATTTCCAGAAGGTTCAGGAAGCTTTCCACCTTTGGTCTCTCTTACCATGAGAAGTGTCATAACTATGGCAGTCTTTTTAGGAAAAGGTAGGAGAAAATAAGAAAGGGGAAAGAGAAAAAGAAAAAAGAAAAAAAAAAAAAGAGTTCCATCTTTCCTGAGGACAAACACAGGCAAAACATACTTGGTGCTCAATCAAAGCAGAAACTGCCCAGAGGGTGAGACAAGGAGCAAACGCGTATTTGCTTGTGATGCCAACCACCTGAAGCGTGGGATCTTCCTTCCCAGTCTTCAAACACAAGCTCGCATCAATAACACCACTCTACAGAGAAAACCCACTGTCACCTGCTGGATGTCTGCTCGAACGTTAGAAGGCCTCAGAAGAAGTAGGTGAAATGAGACCCTCTTCCCATCCCCATTTCACAGGCCCCGCAGAGGAGCAGCCGAGAAGAGCTGGGATGACAAAGGGCATTGCCAGAACTCCCGCCACGACTCCACCTTGGAGAAGTGCCAAGACATTAGAATCCTGCAGGTCCACACCGTTAATTCAACCCCAGTGAGTTAAGATGACCCTCACTTGACCCCCAGGCATCCGGGAGCCTGTGTAAGACTGAAGCAGCCCATCCCTCGAGTCCTCGATGGGCCTTGAGCAAGACCATGAACCCATGACAGAGATTCAGCTTAGCTGGACTTCACACCCTGGCACGTGAGCCTCACGCTGAAGCACCTCAAGAGGCATGGGTCAAACAGCACACCCTAAAAGCAAAGGGAGAAAGCAGGGGGTCTCCTGAACCTCAAGCCAGTGCTCTGTGGCTGCCTGGCTACTTGGTAAACAGGAAAACGCCACACAAGTGAGCCACTCCATGATGCTGTGCTGGACTTGAGAGTCTATGGCTGTGATCTTGATATCCTGTCTATAAACTGTGGCACACCCACATAGGTCAAGAGGGGCATATCGCCCTCCTCCAGAATGTCATCCAGAATGCAAGCTTTTCCGGAGTATCTGGCAACACTAAAAGATAACCTGGTAAAAGAGAATGAATTTCATAAAAGTCCTTTCTGCCCCACTGTGGAACCCAATAGTATCGAAGACCCTGGAGCCACCTCACCAGTGGCCTAACCACAGCAGGTGTCACTGAAGCTTAGGTCTTTTCTACTTGCCTATGTTTTGGGGTTTTGTTTGTTTGTTTGTTTGTTTGTTTGTTTGTTTTTCTCCTGTGGGGACCATACGACTTCCTCTTGTCCCCACATCTGGTCAGCCTTTCAACACGAAACAGTTGTGACTCTCCTCACCCCAACAGACCTCATGGCCATAGAAAGGGGACAGGACATCACTAAAGAGCCCACCTTGCCCAACTGTGGTGCTCCCAGCTCTACAGCCCTTCCTGACTGAGCTGGGCAAGATCCTTGAGAGGGACAGCGCTCGACTCTAGGACAGAAAGTGGCTCGTGTGTGTGTGTGTGTGTGTGTGTGTGTGTACACACGGATTTATCCTGCTTCTTTTGTAACTGGTGAGACTAAGAGCTATAGCCATGCCCTAGGATCAGGGACTCTAGAGAGAAGAGAAGAAACCCACAAAATAGGTCTCCATTTGAGGAATTCAAGTAGCAGACGCCGATTTTCAGGGTAACTAAAAAGGCCTTGATTTGTCAATATAAGCTCACCCTGTTTCTGTGTCTTTGTGGTGTTGGGGGCTACACAGTTTATTCTGAAGCTTGTCTACCAGAACTTTACTGCCCCTAAGGTGGGAACTAACTCCTATCGGTGAGGGAGACAGAGAAAGAGAGGGGGAGGGAGGGAGATACGGGGCGCACAGTTCACCCTGGGGACACACAAAACAATGGATTCTTGTGCCTTCGTGGCTAACCAGTCCAGTCGGCAAACCATCTTCAGATCATTTGGTTGAAAAAGATCAACAGGTTAACGTTTCAAAACAGAAAACAAGGTTCGAGTATCATTGACTTCAAAGTGAAGCACAGAGCAGAATGAACAAGATGAACGCTTGGAAATGCCACCACGCAAAATAAAGACCCGCACACTGGTAAAATCTGGCCTCCTGGTGCTGGCTTAACCCACATCCAAATAAGGGTATGTGCTCACTTTGCTGCTAAGAAAACTATTTATTCCCACGTCAATCATAGGACACTGCTTAACAAAGGTCCCAAAAGGGCCAGACAGCAGAGTCAAGGAACAGAAGTTAGGTTGGGCTTGTCCTGAGGAATACCAGGTGAGGTCAAAGGGGATCTGGCCATCATACTAGCCTTCAAGGAGTCAAATTGTACGTTTTCCTGCTCGAAAAACTGATCATGACCCACAGTTCTCAGCATCCAAATCCCACATACTCTTGGTTCTATTGTAGATGTGTCAGGTCATCGCAAAGACTTGGCACTGTAGTTTGAGAAAAACGTCCCTCACCAAGGCCTGTATGTTAAAGACTTGGCCCGCAGCCTGCAGCACTATGGGAAGGTGGTGAACCAGTTGAAAACCCTTCTAGTCATATGGGAACCTCACCACTTCCTCTCCTTTTCAGTTCCTTGCTCTCTCGTCCAAGTGCCCCACCATGATACAATAACTTGCCACAGGACCCAGAGCAACAGGGACAACCGGCCTCAGACCGAACCCCCCAAAACTGTGAGCCAAAACGGTTTTTCTTATATACTGATCACCCCAACCATCTGTCGCAGTAACAGAAAGCTGACTAATGCTGTTGGGGCCTGGATATAGCCTGCTCCACTTCTCTAAGACCCTGCTTCCCCTGCAACAGAGACCCCACTGTTAAAACTCAAGCTCTCTTAGATGGACAGTTTTGCAATTTGTTCAGTTCTTCATGTACCGCACCGCACCGCTCACGTCAGTGTCCCCAGGGCCATTTAATTCCTAATTAATTCCCAACTTCGCTAATCAACAACCCATCTGAAACAAGAAAGAACATGAACACGTCCCTTTCATCAAGAGCCTCAAAACGACAGGGAGAACGCCAGAAAACTTCCTGCGTGGTTCCCAGCTCGGCACAGAACCAGCCTTTGGGTTTTCAATAAGGTTTGTTCCCCATTCCAGCGGCTCCTGTTGAAAGGATGACGGCCCCTGTTGGACGCATGGAGATGATGGCCCCAGCTACAGTTTCCCGGAAGTTTCAATAACTATTTCACGGAACCCAAAAGTTTTCAGTGAATGTGGCAATTTTTCGAGTTGAGGAAGAGAAGAGAGAAAAAGAAAGGGGACTAAAGGAAAGCTGGCCGTGAGCCAAATACTAGAGGCAGCACTTAAACTTTAATCCTGGCCCTACGCAGCCAGAGTACAATCAGAGCTCTGTCCATTGCGTAACATCTTCCGCAGGGTCACACCGAGTATTAGGGGTCCTTGAGGGAGAACATGGGGTCCGGAGGCTTTTCCAGTTACAAAAAAATAGGTAAACAAATAAGTAAAAAAAAAAGGAAACGGAATAAAAACAAAAATTTCAAGGAGATAGAGATCAAAACCAGTTCACACAGTGGTCCTGCCTCAACTGACTCCACATGCTCCCCACCCCTGGCCCCCGCCCCCCAGGAAACCCCTCCAGCCCGCGGGGGCTCAGCTCACCTAGAGCAGGCGTCATGGCGGCCATGGGCCCTGTGGGATCCAGCTGGAAGCCGCTCATCATGAACTGGGCGTCGGAGGCGGCGTTGTCCATCTTCAGGTTGGGCAGGTTCATGTTCTGGGCCAGGTAGTACTGGTAGAGCTCGGCCTCGGCGGGCGAGGGCAGGCTGCCCAGGCCGAGGTGGCGGTTGTGCTGGATCTGGGTCATGTTCTGCTGCAGGAGCATCATGTTATGCATGTGCTTCTCGCTGGTCATGTGGATGCGGAGGTTCCTGGCCACGTTGGTCTCGTAGTCGCACACCTCGCACCGCCACGTGGGCTTGGTTTTGGGCTTGGTGGGGGAGGGGGCGCCGCAGGAGCTGCCCATGTTGGCGGCGGCGGCGGCGGCGGCTGCTGCGGCGGCGGCGGCGGCCCCGGCGCCGTGGCTGAACACCTGCTCGCTGCCCCCGTTCTGCAGGTTCTGCATGTTGTTGAGATGCTTGTCGGACTGCATGTGGATGCTGAGGTTGCCTTTGGTCGTCGTGGAGTAGTTGCACACCTCGCAGCGGAACGGCTTGTAGCCGCACGTGTAGCTCTCGCCCCGGGCCAGGCGCGGGTGGGGCTGCCCGCTCTTGCAGTAGACGCACGAGCCGCCGGGCTCCGGGTGCTTCTCCTTCATGTGTGCCTCCAGCGTCTGCTGGTACTTGTAGTGCCAGTTGCACTTGGGGCACTTGAGGGTCTTGCACGAGTTGCGTGAATGCATCATGGTCATGTGCCCGCCCAGCGAGCGGGAGGAGCCCAGGACCGTGTCACACTTGGGGCACTCCACGCCGCTCCCTGAGGGGCACTCCCCGACCCCAAGCTCGCAGAGGGAGCCAGCGTGCTGGTGATGGGGGACGAAGCCCCCATCGTCGCCCTCTGTGCTTTCATTTGGTTCTGGTGCTGTGGCATTGTCTTTATTGGCACTTTCGTCAGCGAAGTCCAGCCTCCTGCCCTCTGCCACATTGGCCCTGACGCCCTCACTGTTAAAGCTTAAACGATTCCTCCTGTTCGCACCATCGAAGACAACAAAGGAAGAAGCAGAATTAGAAGTAGTAGAAGCTGTGCCCCGGGACAGGGTCTGGAGCACATTAGGCATTAAGGGGGAGTTAGAAATGCTTTGGTTTGAGAGAGCTAGGTCCTTTTTGCTGCTACCACCGGCCGTGGCCCCAGACTCCTCGGGGGGCCTGTCTTCCAGTTCCTCCTCCAACTCACTTGGAAAGAGTCCTTTGCAGCCCTCCTCTTCCTCTTCCTCCTCTTCCTCCTCCTCTTCCTCCTCCTCCTCCGCCTCTTCCTCCTCCTCTTCCTCCTCTTCTGCCTCCTCCTCCTCGGCTGGCTCTGCCTTCTCGGAGAAGCAGTCCTGATCCCCCAGTTCTTGCTTATCTCCTTCAGCCGCCCCAGGGTCCTTGCCCTCTGAGGATTTGGTGGGACTAGAAGCCAGAGGCCCCAGGGGGACTGAGGTAATGGGGGTCTTCAGGACCGAGCTGGTGATCCCGCCAAGGTTCAAGAGGGTGCTGGGGGTCAAGAGGCCAGCCTGGGGCTGCTCAGGGCCAGCAGCAGCGACGGCTGGAAGGGCCTCCTCCCCTTCCATGCGAATGCCACTAAATTTACCGTAAAAACTGTGTCCGGGGCCTATGAGGTTAGCTGTAGAAACTAAAGGGTGTTGAAAGTTTTTGTTTTTTGGTTCCAGGAAACTTACAAGGGGTTCCTTGTCTTTGCCAATCCCTTGGATGATAGCGGAGATGTTCTTATTGCTAAGAATTTTCCGCTCCTCTTCACTCAGGGTCATTCGATGGTCGTGCACCGCGTGGGTCACAAATGAGCGGACATACCCAAAGGAGAGTTTGCACAAGAAGCACATCAGAATGGGTTTCCTCTTGCCGTAGAGCACAAAGCCATCGAACTTGGACAGGTCCACATTGTTGGGAACATCTTTGGATACGCAGGAGCTTTTGGCAGAACCGTCGCTGTTCAGGTAATCCTTGTTGCTTTTGTGTCGCACGTCAAAAACGCGGAAGCTGTGCAGGACGGGGCTGAGCCCCGCCAGGGCTGAGGTATTCGGGAAGGCCTGGTCTGAGCCCTCAAACCACTTCCCGAAGGATGAGGCTATGTGGAAAGTGTTGATGATCTGCGGGTACACGGGCGCAGCACAAGAAGGGTCCCCTTGTTTGCCCCCCGCCCCAGGGAGAGAGTTCAGGAAGAGCGAGGGGACAGGCCCACTGCCACTGCTGCTGCCACACGCGGCCCCGCTCTGGGCCAACTGGCTCAGGCTCTCGACAATGTACGCGGAGCCGTCTGGCTGGTAGACGATCTCCCCAGCCAGGTTCTCCACGTCACTCTCCTCCTCGCCCTCCTCGCTGGTGTCGCTGGCGCTCTCCTCTCGCAGGGGGGGCGGGGGGCGCGTGCCAGGGCAGTGGTGCTCCATGTAGGTCTGGAGGCTGGCGAAGGAGGCCGAGCACTCGTTGCAGCTCACCTCCTTGCTGGCTGGCTCGGCTGGCGGCCCCGCCGAGGCGCTGCTGTCCGCCAGGCGCTCATTGAAGGGGGCCCTCAGGCTGTCCAGGGGCCCGTGGCTCTCGCCTGCGGGCTGCTCCATGCTACTGGGTTTGTCAGGGAGGTGGGTGCTGTTGAGTTCAGTCCATTGCCGGTGCTGAGGGATCCCGCACCCATTGTCCTTCCCCGAGACGACGGGCGAGTCACAGCCTTCCATGGTAAGGCCTGCGTGGAGCTTTCATTGCACCCAGTACGGATCGGACCTGAAGGGCGTAGGCGAGGGGGGGGGAGGAGGGAGAGAGGGGAAAGAGAGAGAGAAAGGAAAGAGGTTAGGAGGGCCAAGGCTAAGGTTCCGCTCGCGGTGCTCTAAGAAGCTTCTGTCCACACCCACAACACAAAGCTGGCAGGGCAGAGGGCAGCCTGGGAGACAGGGAGGGCCCCGCACAGTGCGGCGGTTCGGAGAGGGCGAACAGCGCCATGGATGACAAGGCCGGGTCCATGCAAGTGAACGGGAAGTGGGGGAAGCCGCCAGAAACACACCGCTGCGTTTTCACACTGTCTGTCACTCTAGCCCTAGAGATGGACCCACTGGAATTTTCCCTCTGTGCCATCAGGACCGAGAGTCAGGATGCGCAGGGAGCCAGAGCGGAAGAGGCCCGTTCTCTTTCCAGTATCCAGTGAGGTCACAGAAGGAGCCTTCCTGCATGCAGATAGCTTATATAAAGTCATCCCTAGATGATTGCAATGGGTGTGGGGAGGCACCGGGGAGGAAGAGGGGAGGAGGCTGTGACCACCTTCAGAAAGAGGCTGGTGGGCGGAGACATGTCCAGTGATGTGCAGGAAGCAGAGGTGCTTTTCAAGGCACATGTGTCAAGTTTGGTAAGTTCAAAGGTCTACAAGGTTCAGAGGGCAAAGGTGAAGGCTTAGGAATATCCAGAAAAGGGCCCAAGGGGGCCAGTGGCCACACCCCTCCCCTTCAGGTCTCAGAAACATCGGAAGTCCCATTTCCTAGGCAGTAAACCTTACAGGTTTATTGTAAATCTTACAGGGTAAATCTAGACAGAGACCATGGAACTGAAAAGAAGACAAGTGTCCCAAATTCCCATCTGCTCCACCCAAACCAGCAAAGTGTCCGTCCTTGTCTGGAACTCGGTAGACTTTACAATGAAAATATGAAGGTACCATGGATAAAAACTGGCCAGACTTTCAATAGGACGACGCCCCCTCGGGGAGCAATACCTTGTCCCATCCCATCAGCGGGGAGCCCATGAGCCATGTGCCATGCACGTGGTGGCTTCTCCCTAGCCAGGGTCTTAGCGAAGGCAGAGGCGGCAGCTGGGCTTAACCAGCCCCAGTTCCACACCTGGCCCATAGCTCTCGGTTGCTACCCCAGCAGCTGTCCTTCAGCCCTGAGGCTTTTCCGTTTCCGAGCGCTACTGAGCTGAACTTGCCCTCCGAGGGCTCACGTCCCTGGGGAAGGTAGATCGCAGGCTGCCGTGGTTCCTGCAGCGTCACTGCAGGGGCGGTTATCGCCTTGCTTGCGGTTCTCCTACAGGTGGCTCAGCACCTCTCGGAGTCCTTTACCCGCACACCCCAGGCCATCTGTCCCCTGCTCTCCACCGTCCAGCTCAATTCATGAGCAGCAAGCAAGGCTGCTGGCTAGCTTTCATCTCCCTCCATCTCCTGCCAACCCTGTCTTACTCTTTCTGTATTTCTCCAGGCCTGACTGCATAGTGAGCCAACAGCTCCCCCTCGGGAAAAGATGGAGAAGGCAGGCTTACAAAAGCCTCAGAAGAAATCACTTTTTCAAAGAAGGTGCCAGGATTGGTTGAAGATGCATCCACACAGCTGCCCACTGACAGGCTCAGCCTCTGTGATGGTAAAGTTCTGTGTGCCTTAGAAAAGACGTGTTCCTTTGAAGCAGACCACCATCCCCACGCCAAGCCAACCCCAATGGCAAATGAAGCAGGGTTTCCCATAAGGCTTAGTTGGGATGTAGGTGAGAATCTGGGGGAGGCTCTTCTAAGGGTGTTCCTGATTGGCTGGATGACACCTGATTGACAGTTCAAGCCCAAAAGGTTGGCAGGTCTGAAGGGGCGGGAGGGTTAACAGCCCGATTGTAAAATCAATGTCATAAATGCTTGGTAAGTTACAGGAACATGCGGGAGAGGGGAGGCCACGATTGATAAAGGAGAACGGCTTTGATGCGGCACCGGGGAGTTGTTTATCGACAGCAAAGCCAATCTCCTCTCCAGCCTGGGCCGGGCCAGAGAAACCTGCTAGCGTTTACCAATTAATTGGTGGGCTTTGCTTGTCCAGCTAGCTCTCTTCTCCTCCTCCATGAACTGGCCAGCTAAGGGGCCAGGACTTTAAAAGCAAAATAAAACAAAAGCAAAGCAAAACATCCAAAACATCCCCTAACTTGTTTTCTACTCCCAAGCAAGGGACTACTTCGGAAAGGCAGCCAGCTGGTGACACTGGGTCAGGGGATTCATCCACAGGACATAAAGATACAGGTGGGAGAGAGAACCTGCTTTCCAGACCCAGGCCGACTTCTTTGGAAGCTTCTCCTCTATACACGCTGACCACAAGCGGAACTTTGGACAGCCTTGTGACAGACAAGGGGTGTGATTCCTGGGCTAGTCTCACTGTCCTGAGAAATGCAGGCTCCTGGTTCACAACCCACCCAGAATGGATTCGGCATGTTCCCATCATCCCTGGAAACTTAAATTAAAGCTTGAGGCACTGTTTGCTTATCTGTGCGTTGGTCCCCATATTGCCAGGTAAGGGGAGGGGTGGGGGCGCAGGATGGACACATTCGCCCTCTGCCTCAGTCCCCGGTAGATGCAGGAATGAGGAATGGACAGGCAAAGGGAGGGTGTGCTGACATGATGCGATGTTCACCCTGCCCAGTCTGGCAGCTCATGGGCCTCGGGGCATCCGCTACTCTCCCACCCAGCGTGCTTGCTCTGTTTATCAGTCAGTCAATAAGAAAAAGGTAGTTCTTACTTAAGGAGGCAGAAGTCAACTCGACAGGTCGATCAGCACTCTGTCTGTAAACATGGTTTCCCGTAAAATCAATGCTCTTCAGTTACAGAGGGCGGCCCGGGAACCAAGTGGGTCCCCACACTTTCACGGGAAGCCCTGCCAGTCAGCGTTCTCGAACCTCTGCTCAGGCCCCTGGCCCGCCCCTCAGGCCCTGACCCCATCCCACAGGCACTCCAGACTGGCTCACCCGGAACTCTCAACCCTTCCTGCAGGCCAATTCTTCTTCCCCTGGCCACTCCCCCAGGTTTCCTTTAAATGACCGCAGCATCGCACTCAACGATATTTATTTAAGAATTCGGGAAGATTTTATAAAGCACGTGTTTCCAATGACAGAATTTGAGGGGAGATACGGGAGTGACCCAGCAAGCATGTGCGCACAGTGCACGCGCGCGCGCGCACACACACACACACACACACACTGTTGCTTACCCCCCCCACTCTGCTTAGCCTTTAAATCTGCCAATTGAGAAGGAATCTGAGCAGAAGAGCTCCAACACCTTAAGAACCCCCCCAATAATAAAGGGGGTCACCTGTCCCCGTCCCCTGTATTAAAGCCCACTGCCGTTTTGGAAATATCAACCTCTTTAAAAGACTGCTTTAGAAGGATAAAATGTTACCAGGTTTGCAACACTCATCTTGGCAACTATCTCCTTCTATAAAATAAAAGGGTGTGAGAGTTCCATCTTATTCAATAAAGACTGGGAGTTGGGGGGATGCTGGATAAAAATGCAGCCTCTCTGGTAGGCTGGGTAGGGGTGTGTAGTTCTGAGGAAGGGGAGGGGGCTCCCGCTGATGCTCCAGCTCCCAGAGAATTAAACATGAACAGTCACACTGTGTAATTTTAAATTGTTAATTAGCACGGGGTTAATTAGGCGGTCCTTTCACAAGGGGCTGTTTGGCAGAAAACCAAGAAGGGAAACAAAGGGGAAAGAAAGAAAAACAAAGAGAATAGAGATAGCAAGAGAAACTGTTGCCTCTGTGGATAACCCACAGGGCATCACTGGAGACGTCAGCCAGCAGGCAAGGATGCCTGGTCCTCCAGGGATTCCTTGCCCTGCCCCGGGGAGAAACGTAAGGACCGCCTTCTCCAGGGACCCAGGAAATGAATGCCCAGCACGCGCTGCCAACATGTTTTGACTCAGCAGTTTCTCCATTCTAGGAATTTATTCCAAGAAAACAACCCAGGAGATGTGTGGACATAGGAAATTGTTCATAAATAGATTTATGACGGGGAAAAAAGAGAGATGGAAATGATCGGGCAAAAAAAAATAAATAAATAAGAGACTAAATAAATTACATGTTCACGAAATTCAACATGTTATAAGGCCAATAATGCTACAGAAACCATTTACAAGCATTGGAAGCTGATCAGCTGCAAAGGGAATGAAGCAGGCGTTCGTACGCGCACGGCTGTCATCATATGTTTCTATCAAAATGTTTGGGATGCTAAGTGTGGAGAAGGTGGGGTTATGGATGACATCATTTCCTCCCTTGTGCCTATGTTTCCCGAAGCTTTTTAAAACCTTCCTATCGAGAACTGTCACTTAACGGGTTAGGCGCCCCGGCAATACCTACAGGCATAATAGTAGCCACTCTAGGGTGGGTGCTAGTCTTATACCCATTTCAGAGATCTAAAACTGAGGCTGCTCCTGCCTGGGCAGCCTGAATGACAAAGCCAGAGGGCTGCTGTGGGATCTCTGTTCTTACACGCTCTGTGGACATTTTCCTTTGGTGTCTGTTGTCAACGGACTGACGATGAAGCATCCTGACAGCCAATACTCGCATTGGACCTCCGTGTGCCCAGAGACTGTTCCAAGATCAGGGACTGCTCATGCCCATTCAATCCAGACAGGAGAAGTCAAAGCGGCCCTTTTCGTTTGCACAGCCTGAGACAGCTGCCAGAGATGAGGTGGGCAGCGGAGCCACAGGAAGTCATGAAAGGCAGGTCTAATATTCTGTTTTCTATTTTCTTCTTTTTGTTTTGTTTTGATTTGAGTTTTTAGAAGGAAGAGGCATAGCAGACTGAAGAGGTGGCCCAGAGCGGCTAAGAAGTCTCACTGCTCTTACATAGGATCTAAGACCCACGTTGGGTTCACAGTAGCCACAACAGGCAGCTCACAATTGCCTGTGAGTCCAGTTTCAAGGGATCTGGCACCTCTGGCTTCCTTGGGCACCTGCACTCATATACATATAAAGTAAACTAAAATAAAAATAAAATGGAGGAGCGGAGGGGGCCAGGGATGGCTCAGTGGGTAAAAGTGCTTGCTGTTCACTCCCCAGAACCAAAGGCAGAGGGACAAAACCAGCCCCTGAAAGTCAGCTTGTGACCTCTACATGTACACCATGTCATGCCAACCTAGTGTCATGCACATGCCTGCATTCACATACCCACCCATGCAATAATGAATTTGAAATCTGAAAGAGTCATAATCCTAGGGGGAAAAAAAAAAGTGTAAGCTACAGGCCTAAAAATGTAGTCACTCACTCATCCATTATTTAAAGTGAACCTACTATACGTCAGTTGCTAGGGAACGCTTATGTTCTCCTGAGGAGGGGTCCACAAATAAGCCTGGCCTGTGTAGTACAATGACCTCCGAGTCACTTACAGCCGAGCAAGGGGAAAGCATGAGGCGTGTGCGCACATCATTTTTGGGATGAAGTGGTATCAAAGTTGAAAGAATGTCCCGTGATTCTATGTTGCCAATATTCCCTAGGTTTAAGTGGGGTTCGGGCTGGTGCCGAGTGAGGAAAACCTCCCAGGAGACAGGGCGGCCATCCTCAGTAATCAGCCAGTGAGGACACACACATCAAATAAACCAAACGTGGACTGGGTGACCTGAGAAACTCAGCGAAGAGTACCTGACAAGGTATCCTGAGGTTTTCCATTTCAAGGACGAGATCTTTCAGGTGATAAAGTCTTCACAACCCCATAGCTGGTGGATGCCGTCACGTCATGTCAACACAGAGGCTGGGGCATCCACCAACTGGCCACCTGGTGCTGGCTGGTCTCTATAACCCTCATCTAAATCAACAACTTGGGGAATGACAGCAAGAAGATACGGGTGACCACGCAGGATACAGAAAGTTAACAGGAAAAACTAAAAGTACTACAATGGTGGAATGAGGGTTTTGGGGGTCTGACTTGGACCAGCTGGAACATGAGACCCTAAGTGACAAGGCAAAGCTGTAGCAAGGTAAGTGTGACGGTAAGTGTGCACATGCTCAAAGGCAGCAATTCAGGTCACCCGGATGCTGTGACTCATCCGCTCTCAGCTGTGCGCACATGAGATCAGGCCCCACGTGACTCACCTCTGAATCAACCAAGACAGCTGGTTAATAAAATGATGGGTGAAATTCGTGAAAGAAATGATAACACGTTGAGAGGATGGAGGATGACCCGCTCAGCCCTTGTACAGTTTAAGAGATGCCCGGCCGACAGAACCGGAGCGGCCACTAGAGAAGTGGCCGGTTCTTAGGCTGAAGAGTGCAAAATGAGCTCAGAGCATCTTTCACTAGAGCTGATGTCTCAGTGGAGGCAGGAGTAAGCTGGAGGGGCGCCTGTCAAGCACACCTGGGGTGACTGGAACAAGAAAATGAGAGCGCAGGCCTGGCACCTGATGCAGAAAGTGAACAAGCACTCACAGCTCCGAGTAAAGTAAACCAAACAAGTGTGAGAGCAAAGTTCCTCCAGAGGGTAGCAACCTAAGGAATAAGTACACACACCAAAAACCGAAACAAACCAAACCAATCAATCAAGTTCAGAAATCAGCCTATGGTAACCATCACCCTAATAATAATCCACCAGGAGATAAAACTGTGGACCTTCACGTGAAAGGAAGAGAGTTTTGATCATCTGAGTTGCCCTCCCAGGCTCTTATTGCAGAAAGGAAACAGCACCCTTACAGCAGAGAGGCCTGGCAGATTATCAGCTTAATCAAGTGACCAGCCCTGAGACAGACGGACATAATGTGACTCCTGGTAGGATTCGCCGAGAAGAACACTACATTGGCTCCCAGCCAAAAACAAAGTCCAGCCTGAATCTACTCAACAGGCAACATCAGAGGAACTCAGACTGAGGGGAGTCTCCAGGTCCCACACTCTTTGGAAACATCAGTGTTGTAACAGAAGGACACATCAAAAAAGTGTTTCAGATTAAGGGGACAAGACCGTCTCTGTGGTTTCCTTTTCCTGTGAAGGACCCATGAGAGACAACTGGCGAAATCTGGATGTGGCCTGGGGCTGGGTTAATGGGGGCCTGTGCCTGGTAGGCTTTCTCAAGGTAAAGTCTGTTAGAAGACACACTTGGACACATGAGGTCGGGGGGCATGGTGCCTCAAGGCTCAAACAGCATCAGGAGCTACAATGGTACCGAGAACACACTGCTGATGCCAGCACTGAAGAGGCCGAGGCAAGAGAGCTGTAGAAGGTAAGTCTCCGCCCAGTGTGGGCCACTCAGTAAAACCCTTCCTTACCATTAAAAAAAAAAGCCTTAATGAAAAACATGTGTGAGCGTGTATGTGGTATGTGTGTGCACATGACTCATAACATGCATATATGATGTAGACAAAACGACTACAGGCGAAGATAGGGATTTTTTTAATGATTTTTAAAATTTTTTTTTCTATGTGCATTGGTGTGTTGCCTGCATGAATATGGGTCTATGAGAGGGTGCTGGATCCCCAGATCGGGAGTTACACACAGATGTGAGCTACCATGTGGGTGCTGGGAATCATACCAAGATCGTCCAGGAGAGCAGCAGCTGTTCTTAACTACTGGCCCACTGCTCCAGCCCAAGGATGGGAATTCTTTGTTCTGGGTTTTTTTTTTTTTTAAAGATTTATTTATTTATCATTTATACAATATCCTGCCTGCATGCCAGAAGATGGCACCAGACCTCATTATAGATGATTGTGAGCCACCATGTGGTTGCTGGGAATTGAACTCAGGACACTTGGAAGAACAGCCAGTGCTCTTAACCTCTGAGCCATCTTTTGTCCCTGAAATCACGTCAAAAGGAAACAGAACTATCGAGAACAAAACTCCCCGAGAGTGCGCATGCACGTTGATCCACGCAGACGTGTGACAGGTCCCTGTCTTTAGGGGAAATTCCCTCTTTGCACAGTTGCATGAAAGGGCAGAGACTGCAGAGCCAGGCAAGAAGGTATGGGAAGAACAGAACAGGACAGTCTTCCCTTCCCGCCACTGAGGCTTCTGGGTAGAATCCTCTGGTTGGACAGGACAAATCAATAGGCCATTTGAACTAAGGTAGAATTTCACATGACACTACTCAAAATAAACATGATAGATGACAACTTTTGGCTACATTTCTTACCTTAGTTAAAAAAAATTAAAAAAATTAATTCCATCAAGGGATTCCAGTAGACTACAGTGTTAGTTTAGCACCTTCAAGTACAGATGGAAACAGTAAAATGAAAAAAACATGAGCAAACACAGTAACCACAGAGACAAAGACAGACAGACAGACACACACACACACACACACACACACACACACACACACGAGGTCCTGGGATGGCGCAGTCAGAGCACATGCTGATCACAGTCCCAACACTGGACAGCTCACAGCTGCCTATAATTCCAGCTCCAGGGATTTGATGCCTCTGGCCTCCTTCAGGCACATGCTCACAGCACATACCCACACACAGACACACAGACACACACAACGAAAACAAAAGCAAATCATAAAATAAAACGCCAGAAGTCTCATCCAAGGGGCGAAGAATTGATGCCCAGATCTGTTTGGCTTGGAACCTGGTAAAGAACCGGACAGTTCCACTCTGCTTCATTCAATAATAGCACCTGTCTACTGATGCCTGTAAGTCAGTAGGTGCTTGGACCATGAACAGGTGAGACTCCGTGGGCTTAGCAACGATTTCCCAACAGCCGTAAGAAGGCTTCTGCAAGTAGGTGACACATGCTTGCACAGACCCTTCAGGAAGCAGGATGTCCACCGTCTAGAAGGCCCAAAATATGGTCTAGATAGCCCTGAGCTTCGTTTGCCAAAAAGCAAACCCGTGCTATTTGCAGCATGAACATAAGTCAACCAGGAAGTGAAAAGCGCTGGCTCAGTCCATTCTGCAGGGAACACACAGCCACCAAGATATTCTGGTTACTGTGGGCTCTGGGGTGGGCAGGCGCCAGGGTAGTCATGAGATCTGGGATGGAGAGAGCTCAGTGTCAGGTCTGTGCTGATTCTCCAGAGAACTTCATCAGTAGGAAATGACAAAAAAGAGGAGGAGGGCTTCTATGTTTAAAAGCATATATATAAACTATATATATATATATAGTTTACTTGTCTTAATCATGTGAAACCTACCTTAACCACCCTCCCCAAGTGGGTATCCTTGGGATCACCACTAGCCTGCATGGACTCCAGACCTGGATTTAATCCCCACAGAGCAATGAACACACGCACTCTACCTACGTGAACTGAAGCCACCCTTCTTTTCGCCAACCAGAGCAGCTTCATCTCCTGGCTGCATCAGCCACCCCTCCCACCCAGGAAGGGCACAGCCATCGGACCCCCAACTTTCCCTATCCCTGGGCATATTCCCAGTTCATTCCCTACCCCCAGACAAACTTGAAATCAACACTTCAATGCTTCCTTTGGTGGTATCTATGACTTTTCTGTCTCTTCCCAGGTCCTCCCCAAAAGACCCCACTCCTGGTTTCTTCCTTCTTGCCACTAGGGCTGCAGAGTACAAGCAAGGGGATGATGTGTGAAAGACCATCTGGCCCATTAGAGTTTCAATCTGGCAGCTCTTAAATGTCAATTTTATTTTAAATAACGTCTCCAGACTAAAATAGTTCATTACATATAGGCACAAATGCATGTGCGTAGTATGTATGTATGTATATACGTATGTATGTATAAAGAATAAGATATCCACAAAGACAGCCTCAAGCTCAAGTAAAAATCGTTTCCAATTCCACCAGCCAGAGGACTTGAGAACACAGAGAGACAGGCAGTTTCCCAGGCTCCTCTCTCTGGGTATCTATAGTTACACGCTTTCTTTATCAACCTCAGATGCCCTGCTCCTTATAAGGGGAAGGGTTTCTCTTAACTCAATTTAGCATGCAGTTTTCCCATGACATCAAATGTTCTTCCTAAGTTAGCACCAACAGCCCCAGAGATGCTGTGCCTACAGATGCGACGTAATTTTACCAGATGTTATTACATTTAAATAGACACTTAAATAATTCCCAAGGTTTCACTGTCCAGTCTGCAATAAATGCCCACGAATCTCTGTGTGCATAAGGAAGACAAGTCGAGAAATGTGAGTGTACCTGCTGGACTGGACAGCGGGACTAAGTGTGGTCCTGAGCGCCTTTGCTGACTACATCAGTTCATGACATCCCTGCAAGAACCCATTTTGCAGATTAGGACAGAGAGGCTTGTAAGCCTGAGCCAGCCTCTGGAGCCACAGTAGCCTCTTCTTACTCTATGAGCCTAGCTCTTGTCCATAGTGTTCTGGCTCTATTTCCTTAGCATGCATTTCTAGGAAGGAAAACTGCTGGCTCTAAAGACAGGAACATTCCAGACTCTGGCGTGTGCCAGCCTGTACTCCAAGAAAGTTCTCCCAAGCTCCGCTAGCGATGGTCCTGAGCATCACTTTTGCTACATCAACAGGGATATCACTTGAGAGAGAGAGAGAGAGAGAGAGAGAGAGAGAGAGAGAGAGAGAGAGAGAGATATGATGCCACAACAGGGAAGAATCTGTGTTTTAACCTACCTCCTTTTCTGGTAAGACTGACTGAGGCCACCTGCAGCTATGTGTGGAGGACATGCTATTTCTACAACAGGGGCTGTTGTCCTTTGCGCCAGTGATTAATCCAAGGGTTTTGCGGGACTCTCCTGGCGATCCCTCCCACCAGACGGCTAGACTAGAGTCCCACCTACTCACAGCCCAACCCTCGGGCACCACTCTTGCCCGTCCTTTGGATCACAACACTTTCTAACAGTGGATGCTGCCCACTGTTTTCCCTTCCTCAGACACCGCCTGCCTGGGCTCTGGTGAGTTCCTCCTCCTCTAAGTGACTGCAGAGGGCTACTTCATCAGACCATTGTCTAGCAGAACCAACTGTGGGACTCAATGAAATTGCAAAGGTGCCAGGCCCCACCCAGGCCCCCTAAAAAAGAAATCAGGTGCTCTGCTGGCGAGGGCCAAGCACCCCTTCCAGTGAGCAAGGGGACACCTCTGTCCTCAGGATTCCACCTCCCTCCAAGGTGGTGCATGCCAGACCCACCTTGGTCGATGGCTCTTATTCTCTTATTTCCATCTTCTACCATCTCCCCTGCATTGAGAACTGCCCACCACCTTTAAATCATTTCTCTTCACTTCCCTGTTATATTTTCCTGGCTCTCCTCCCTGTCTGAGCTCCTTATCACCTGCCCTCCTCCCATTCCTAAGCTCTTGGGGATGTATGCTTTTCAATAAAAATTCACTATGGTTGCAACCCGCAGAAATCCCTCCTCATGGCTCTCCTGCTGTATTTAAGCACCGTGGTGCTCTTGCCCCTTGGCTCTCTGCTCTTATCTCTGTACATCAACTACCTTAACTACTTCTGTGGTTTCAATTACTGAACTTAGGAGTTGACTCCCAAAAAGTCCATTCCGGACTTATGGCTTCAATACACAGTCTCCTACTTTCAGCAGACCACAAGCTGTCTCTAAATGGCTGGCTTTCCATCACTCACAACCTGGCCTGGCAGAACACGTCCAAAAACAGCTGCCCCTCGCCGTCTGCCCCAGCCTCTCTGGAAGGAACTTTTGGTACCGTCTTTGACTGTAGAAAACAGGAAAACCAGTTTATGCTTTCCTGTCCCAAGAACCAACAGCCAAACTACCCAATCTTAAACTCTCTCCGCAATGGCTTTACACAGTCTCGGGTCTACCATCTCATTACAGCAGTTATTACATCAGTTCCAAGCTCCTACAACAGGACATCTCAAACTGAGAACAGTACCGAATTTAGGCGAGATGGTTTTCCATCTTAATGAAATTCCATCACAGCAGTGATAACTCTTGCAGTTCAAAGATGAGCTTGCAGTTACAGCAGAACTGTGGGACTTTCTTTCTTCCTACACTTCCTGAGAGGAAGTTTGTTTTCACCCACAGCACACAGATCTTCTTTTCCTTCCCCATGAACTCAAGCCTTTTCCCTTCAGGGGAGCACCTTGGGGCTTCTCTGGCACATGTCTGAGTTGCCAGCATTATTGATTAATTCTTACACTTCGCGGCCACTGTTAAAGGGCACCCCCACATCACGAAAATCAAGTGGCTGAGAGGACTAGTGAGTGATGACCAAGTGGGCAGTGCAGTGGGCAGTGCATACAGCAGAGATCTGCTACACGGAGCAATGGCTAGTGACTCCAGCTGAATGGACCAAGATGGCAGGAGAGTTTGCCACACCAGTTGGACCAGCACACAATGTGAAACTTTTTTGTTGTTGTTGTTTATTTGTGTAATTTTCTATTTAATGTTTCCAGGTTACTACCCCTGACCTCAGGGAGCTGAAATCACAAAATGAAACAAACACCCCCAGCTATGCAGGGACCGATATGTTACTAAATCAGCTGGGGTGCTTCCTCCCAAGGAAGGTCCTGCCTCAACCGTCTAGTCTTAGGCCTTCTTATCTGTGCCTCCAGCTCCAAGCTTTCCTCCAGATTTATCTGGACCTGAGACATGATCAAGTTTTCCGTAGGCAATAAAGCCCTGTGCTGGAACTGGGGCCAACAGAAAGCTCTCTCCTTTCTCCTCACCATTCTGTTCTTTACTCAAATTATCTCTGCTGCCTTGTCTTGGCTGCTTTTACCTCTGCAACTGGACTGGAGGCTGCAAAGAACAGCTGTGTCTTTGCTAATCCCCTAGTACACCACACATGAAGTATGCGATGAATACACAGTATACTCTGCAGCGCTCCTCAACCTGTGCCAGGGGTCGCCTAGCAGATACCCTGCACATCAGATATTCATATGACGTTTAATAACAGTAGCAAAATTACAGTTATGAAGTAGCAATGGAATATTTTTTATCACCACATGAGGGACTGTATTAAAAGGTCGCAGCATTAGGAAGGTTGAGAACCACTGACCTAGTATGATCTTAAAAAACATGAGAACGTATCCATCTCATATATATATATATATATATACACATATATACACACACATATTCACAAAAGATCCGATCTAATAATAATAATTCACAAAAGACCTCTCTGCTTATCTCAATGTTTTGTAGTTTTTGGTGCTAGATTGATTCTTTCTCATTCTAAAGTTACTAAAGGGCAGTTCTGATAGGAACAGAAATCTAAGAAATGAAGCAAATCCCTAAGTGCAATTGTTCAGGGGAAAGGCTTATCAGGTACAGCCAGTATGAGAGTGGCCTGTGGCAGAACAGGTTATCAAAGCCAAGTTCACTAGCAAAACAGAAGGAGGAGCTCACAGGAGTCCCTGAACTACCGGGACCTTCTCTTCATCGTCAGAAAAATCCTCTCGGACAGCAGAAGGACGTGCACAAGTTCAAGGCTGTGCGAATGTCAGAATGGACCTTGGGCAGGGCCTCTGTTACGTTTGCAGGTCAGGGCTGCAGCTAGAGGCCAGCCCTTCACCTTTCTTTGATGTATGTCTGATTTGCGAGATACAAACAACTTGCTACCAGAGGCTTTTCTCTGGTCCTGTGGCAGCTATGTCCAGTATCTAAGAGACCCATTCAACTCTCCTGGAAGCGAAAATATGTCCCCACCAATAACTCAGCTGGCCAGTTGTCATGGGTAATGGGAAAGCCAGAGAAGGGCAGCAGGAGAGGTGGGCCTGGGTAAAGGAAAGTCGTCTTTCCTACCCCTAACCCCTCCCCGCCCTGCACCCTCCCAGCAACCACCTCCAAATGACTCTGAAAATGGAAGCCTGTTTCCCTTCTCGGTGAGGGAAGACCACATAGAGTGCTCGCCTCGGTAGCTTAGGCACAAGGCTCAGAAACTGGCACTATAACAAAACAAAGGCTACGCTTCGAAGACTCGTTAGCAGGGTAACACACATGAAGCCACGTGCAAGTGTGCATGTGCACGCACACAAAGCCATGCCAGTTCTTTAAATGGCTCCAATGGGGACCTTCACAGGCCCTTTCAGATGGTGTGTACGAAAATTCCCTTGACTTCCTGTTCAGAGAGCATAGCAGTGACAAAGCTCACATCACAGGATTTTCTGCTAAATGACTCATTTCACCAATGGATGATGTGAGACACTTCAAATCCACTTTGGGTGATGGAGTTACTTCTATTTTCAACTTTCTTCTTTACTGCCAAGTGGAAGAGCTGCAAGAACCACTGCCAGGCCCTGAGGACTGCAAGACAGGTGGAAGTGGGCCCAGGCTGCTTTTCTTCCTCATGAGTGGGAGATTTCCAGATTCCAAAGATGAACACACACACACACACACACACACACACACGCCAACAGCAAGTAAAGGCATACATGGCCACCGGCTAACAAAGGCAACCTGGATGCCAATGCTCTTCCTCTTCCCCACCCCGCAGGCGGGTTCCAAAACCCAATGCTTACATTGTTCCTTTCAGATGAGAAAACCATACCGAGACCTCTCCCCCATTGGCTACTTCAAAGAGCCAACTTGGTAACTGGGAAAACACAGGGATTTTTCTCCTTACTCCACTGGGAAGGCCCCAAGGAAAGCGAGCAACTACAGGTAACAGCACAGAGCCAGCAGACATGGCCCAGGCGGTCCGTTTCCTCGTGCTGTTTCTGGCGCTGCCTTGGGGCCAACAAGCTGCTATGAAGAATCACCAAGGCCACTCTAAATAGTACTTGGATTAATTATGTTTGAAAGTCTCTTATCCCAGCACTGCTAAGAACCAACAATTGAGTTTGGGAATGTGTGTGGTTACATAGTTTTCCTTAATGGCTTCCTGAACACCCTGGTTAGGCCTGGTCCCGTGGGGAAAATTGCCAGTTCGAGTCATCAAGTGTGATCAATGTAGATCAAGATGGCATCCTAAGTGTCTAGCATGGCATGGCAGGGGAGAAACATATTTCTGCGAACATGCACACGCAAAAACCACGTGCTGGGTGATGAAAGGCATCAGCTTCCTTTGGGAGCTGCCCCTGCCATCCTTTCACCTCTGGACCTCTGATCCCTGCACCAGGATGTTCTACAAGCCCGTCAGATCTTGGAAGGGACCAGGAGGGAAAACCTCAGAAACTCTACCGTTCCAAAAGACCTCCACATTCAACCACCACAAGGCTGGATGAAATTAAACCTGCCTGGCTAACGGGTCTAATTTCTTGGGCTTCAGCCGCACAGAGAATCCTGAGGTTCTAGCCCTATTGGCCTTTAGTTCGAAGCTACTTAGCATAATACTGATCTAAAACAGCACAGGCCCCTCTAATGATTTTCATTCACTCCTAAGAAATACTTATTGAGTGCCTATAACATACACGGCATCCCACTATTGATGCAGGCTCCCGCTGGCTGGCTCTCCACCTTAGAGTGTGAGCCTGTGCTGGTGGACGAGGCCATCAGACAGCTGCAGCTGCTAGGCTTCACCGGACAGCATGCCCAGCGCTCATCCCTCCCAGAGCCTTCCGGCTCTGATGTCAGAACTGCCTGCCCTGTGTATGAACCCAGATGTGGCAACCGTGGCCTGAAGTCCGCTAGGCTTAAAAAAAATCGATGTTATTTACAGCATATGGTATGGCAGGTTGAGCGGCTGCCCTCAACCCTGGGACGCCGAAAACACTGAGGCCGGACACTTTAGCTCGACTCCTCGGAAGTTCTCACCCTCAAACGCTTGAGACCACTTCTCAACAGGCTCCCCCCTACCCCCACCCAGAATAAAGACTGTTATCTTACATATACCTACACGAAACTGCCAGGCCCCGTGGCGTGGCTACACACAAGCATTTCTTCTGTCTCTGACAAGTCAGGCTGACCGGAGGATACAGTTGCATTTCTGCTGGCTCCCCTAAGGTAACCCAACAGGTTTTCTATATCCTCATTTGCCCTTTGTATTCCCATCCTGGTTCCTCAGGCCCTGGCTCCTCCTCAGGCTGGGTCTTGTGACTTTACGGCCCTCACAGACATAAGCGGTAGAATATTCTGGACACAGTGGACAACCTCCCCAAGTCTTACCGACGGGGGTAACACACAGCCCCTGCACTCTACCAAGAGGTAGCCTGGCCCAGCTTTCATGTAACGACACGTCCTTTCACAGCACCTCATGCTCTTCACACACATGCGCTTGGAGTTACACAGAGTAATGAAGAATAGACATGAGCCACCTCTCTCCACCAGCCATGGTTCCAAACTGTCCCACCTTGGTCCATCAGGATCCCTAGCACAGAGCTGGGGTTGGGGGCAACTGGGGGCTCACCACACTAGTGAGCAAGAAAAGCTAGGATTTCTGGGGTCCTGAGATTTACTTAGTGCTGTCTGCAGGAGACTCAAGACAGATTCATCACATGGTAACTTTGCAGACCCCAGAAGCCAAGCAGCAGAAGTTCTGACCCAAATTCAAACTATCTACGAGGTGGGTGAAGCCAGGAAGGAGAAAGAAAGGAAAGAACTGGGAATCTTCTTTTCCTTTTTCTTCCCTTTCCTCCCCCGCCCCCGCCCCCACCCCCGCCCCCAGGGACCCTTTCCTGAGCCTTCCACTTCCCAGCCCTTTCTGCCTCTGGGATGGTAAGTGTTACTCAGCGGCAAGGCCTCTTGCTAATTGTGGGTTTTTATTTTTATTTCCTATTACCCTCTCGCACGCCTGATGAGATTACTTTACCGGAACTGACACAGCTGGAAGCAGCAGGGCCTAGGTGGAGCCTCTGAGGAGGTGATGCAATTTCATTTTCATTGATCAGAAATCAGCAGGGCAGTAAGTGATGGGAAATTCCATTAGAAGAAAACTCACGAGCCTCGGGCCTCGAGTTTCTAGCCACACCCAGGACCCCACCCCACCCCCGCCGGGAGGTCTTGCCTTCCACTGGACCGAGTCCACCCAGAGCAGCAGATCGGAAACACTCTGCGCGGGCCGACCATGAAAGGACAAATGACACGCTGCTGCCAGCTAGGATGGGGTGAGGGGCACACCAACGGGACTTCTTGAATTAACAGGCACTTAAAATTAAAACTTCTCCCCGTGACTCAGAACACTTCCAGCAACCCAGAATGGGATCCTTTTTTTTTTTTTTTTTTTTTTTTTTTTTTTTTTTAATGCCGATCTCACAGCTTCACAAAGCCCAAGATCTAGGGATCCCTTTCCAAGTGTCAACAAAGGAGGAAGGAAGTCCTGACAAGACCTGACAGGGCCTATCATGAACACTCCCAGAGATGATCCTCTGGGCACCTACCATTTATTGAGTGCCTACTGAGTGCCAGGCACTGTTCTTGTCTTGGTCTCCTGAAAACGGAGGCAGCGGAGGTGGAAGAGAGCCCGTTGATACCAGGGCCTTCCAGAGCGCCAAGTCAGCTCTCCCGAGCAGCAGAAGAGGACTGAGCATGCACAGGAGCTCACACAGGGGACCTGGAGGAGGACAGAGCTCATCTGATGGACCGGCCTCTTTATGTCCAGAGGTGGAAGATAACAGATTCTGATTTACCCACCTCCACCATCCCCAACACCGGCACTCCTGTGTCCCAGACTGGAACCACAGGTGACCTTCTCTGCGGAATGTATGGAATGGCTACTGTTTTAGCAGTTAAAATCCCCTCCAACTGTTTGCCCAGCAAATACTATTTCACTCGCCAAAGGCCTAGAGAAAGGACAGTGAAAGCTATTTGACACGGCAAGTTCCACAAAAGACCTACCACCCAGGTGGCTCCTCAGACCACCACAGGCCACCGTGTCTCATGAAGGATGAACCAGAGAAGAGGTGGGCCATAGTTACAAAAGGAATACTGCATCAAAACCACCATCAAATAGAAACTTGTAGGTCACTACAGCAATAGGATGAGTGCCTACTGATTACCCAGGCACAGCTTAAGGCTTGGTTGTTTTTCCTTCCCTTACTAGGTGTCAAACCCAGGGCCCTGCATGTTACTAGACAAGCAGTCTACCATCGAGCTGCAACCCCAGCCCGTCAATTGCTCAGAGACCGGACCTTAGTGAGCTTACAGGCTACGCTGAGGAGAAGTATATTCAGTCAACAGATACTTACTGGTGCCGCTTACAAGAATAAACAATAGGCCGTCATAAGATAAATCAAAACCAAAGCAAAAGGAGAACAAGAAAAAGAAGAAGAAGAAGTAAAGAAGTTTGGATAAGACTGAAGGTTAAAATGCATTCCTGGATTTGGCTCCCTAGCATGTCCGTAAGTCAACACAGAAAGCAGACTCAGCTGGAGGCTCATCATTCACAGTATCTATGAGAGAAGGAGCAAGGCAATTGGTCTGGACGACCTACCTCTCAACTGCCAAAAGTAGGATGAGCATGTGAGCAAGAAGTGTCTGCGATGTGCCTTGTGGAGCTCTTTAGGGAGGCAATAATGAGAGTGGCTGAGTGTGAAGCCTTCCAGCTTCACTAGTGCCTTTGATAGACAAGAATAATGACCCCACCGGGTGTTGGTGGTTTGCCAAAGGTCAGACAGCTGGTCAGTGGCAGAGAGAAGAGGAGGAGAGGGCCTGGGCTTCTCATAGCATGCTAACAGTGGTCTCTCTCTCTCACACATATGGACATGGCTGCAAATTCCTCTTCAAAATCTCCAGGTTGGAGGGCTAGAAGGATGCTCAAATGGAAGTTGGGGGTAAAAGGCGGGAAAAAACAAACAAACAAACAAAACAAACTGTTCTTAGACCTAAGAAACAAAGAACAGAGTCCACTATGTAGACTCCATGTGAATAACAATGGTACCCAACCAGCTCCTTATGAAGCCATGTTGGGGTCCGGCCTGGGGGCGCACGCCTTTAACCCCAGCACTAGGGAGTCAGAGGCAGGTGGATCTCTGTGAATGCAAGGCCAGCCTGGTCTACAAGTTGAGTCCTAGGACAGCCAGAGCTATACAGAGAAACTCTGTCTCAAACAATAAAAACAAACAAAAAAAGCCAAGCTGAAGGCTATCAGACAAGTCTAAGTCACAATTTGGTATTAGATATGGTGAAGAGAGCTGGGCTGTATCTCGGTGTCTAGCATTCACCCAGCATGTTTGAGGCCCTGTGTTCAGTCCTCAGCAGTAAGGAGGAAAGGGGAGAGGGGGTGGCTAAGGATGTGTCAACAGCTAGGGTGTAGTTCAATGGGAGGACACAAGCCTAGCATGCAAAAAATATTGGGTTCAATTCCCAGTACAGAAAGGCAGGTAGGAAGGTAGGTCAGCTTTGCTCAGGAACAATTGATAGCATTTATATTGAAAATGATAAAGCATTATGACACTTTTAGATTGGCTTCAAAATATTTCAAAAAAGAACAAAAGAAAATTATGTGAATCCAGAGAAAAGTTAATTGCTGAGTCCAGGTGTAAGTTACAGAAAAGTTCACTCTTTTGTTCTATTTTTATACAATGTATTTCCCTTAGATACATTATCAGACACATCTCATGAAATCGCAATGCCACCAGAACCAAGCTACAGCCTTGAGTTGGCATGTTCAAGGCAAGCCAGAGCCTCTTTTGAAGCAACAAAGGTTCCCCTTCCTTTAAGAGCTTTCTGTCTAGGAAACCCCCGTTAGCTCCAGTTATCTCTAAAGCTCACGTTCAAAACCCACCATCTACCGACATCCCCCCCGTGGAAATTACTCAAACACACTGCTGATGTCAGAAGAATAAAGGAAAGGACGATTTATCACATCCCAGGCTCTGTGCCTGTCACTGTCCTCAGCGAGCAGAAACGAGCCTTGTACAAAATGTCAGCCAGCCAAGCTCACTCACACAAGCCTTGATTTACAGCTTGGAGTCCAAGGCTGGTTACCTCACCCCTCCCCACCAAGAAAAAAAAAGTATCCAAGGACAAGGTAGGTAGAAGTCTACACTCTTGATGGTTAAAAAAAAGGGAAAGGAAGGGCCTGGAGAGAAGATTCAGTACTTGTTGCTCTTCCACAGGACCCCAGGTTCGATCCCCAGCACCCACGTTGGTTCATAACCACCTGTAAGTCCAATGCCCCTTTCTGACCTCTACAGCACCTCACACACACATGGAACATACACATGCATACAGGAAAAACATTCACTCACACATAGAGTCAACAACTCTAATTTTTAAATTAAATATGTATTTGGCCAAGAATACAAGTTGTGCTAGTTAAGCTTTTGTCAACTTGACACAAACCAGTATCACCTGGGAAGGAGCTTTCAACTATGAAAAAGCCCCCATCAGACCGACCGGGCCCGTAAGCAACTCTGTGGGGCACATTCTTCTTTTTTTCTTTTAAACAAAAAATATAAGTTTAGTTTTGAAAAAAAAAATTAATCTTTTGTTTTTAATGTATTTATTATTTTTTTTTTTTAGGTTTTGTTTTGTTTTAACTAAGTTATTTATCTACTTTACATCCCAATGGCATCTCCCTGGCCCCTCTTCCCCCTCTCCCCAGAAAATGAGAGGCCTCCTATGAACACCAACCAGACTGGGCACACCAAGCTGTAGCAGGCCTAGGGGCGCCCGTCTCTACTAAGCTAGACAAGGTAGCCCAGTTAGGGGGAGGGGATCCACAGGCAGGCAATGGAGGCAGAGACAGCCGCTGCTTCCGCTGCAGGTGTGCCACACATATGGAGGGCACAGTCTTGATTAATGGGTGAAACATCCCCAACCCCGTGCATGGTGCAACCCCTGGGCAGGTGAGGTCCTGAGTTGTGCATATCAGAGCAAACCGTGACTGCCATGGAGAGCAAGCCAATGAGCAGCCTTCCTCTGATACAACTTGTAAGCCAAGTCAGCCCTTTCTGCCCCACGCTGCTTGTGGTCTCGGTGTTGATGACAGCAGTAGGAAGCAAACGAGGCGAGTTGTAGTTCAGTAGCAGAGTGCGTGTGCACTGCCTCTGCCTTCCCCCCTCCGAGTGCTGGGATTGCAGGCGTGCACCACCACACCCAGCTCAGCGGCACCTTTTATCTTCACAGACTTTGTGCTCATAGGTTCAGTCCTCAAGACTGTGGGAGGAGCTGTGTGTGTGTGTGTGTGTGTGTGTGTGTGTGTGTGTGTGTGTGTGTGTAACTTCTCAGGACTTGAAAGACAGTGGTGTCCATCACCACTCCTTCATTGCTCACTATCTTTCACTACTAATGCCTCCTCGGTCATCTGACTGCTTTGCACACCGGACTGAGATGAACTGGGCAGCTTCCATCACGTCCACCCGCAGTTGGATGGCCTGACGGTAAGTGTGCTTCTGGTCACATACAGCCCCCACACAAACCCCCAAATTCCATGAGCAGCCCCTCCCTGCAGCTCCAGCGTGGTCCCCATCATGCTGTGGGGCTCTGGGAACTATCTCTGCAGCGGGCTTTAACAACAGCACCTACACAATCGCACAGCCACAAGTAGCACCAGCCTCCCCAAGGACAGAGGGCGATGTCCCATCATTGTCCCAACGTAGAAAGATATGAGTGTATCAAGGACTCAAGAGATATTCCACAGATGACAACCAACAGGCACTGGTGTAAATACAGCGTGAGTCTCCCCAATTCAAAAATCCAAAATCTGAAGCTTCTTGAATGCAACCCCACAGATGGAAATTTCTATACCCTATACCCGGACACAAAATTATTAAACTATCCATAATTACCTCTAAGATATGTAAAAAGTACACGGACAACAAATATATATATTTTTTTAATTTGGGTCCTATCTCCAAGGTATCTCATGATGCTTATGTAAATATCGAAATACCGGAAACAATTGTGGTCTCTGGCCTTTTGAATAAAGGATACTGAACCTCTAATGCTAAACAGCGAGTCTTCCCACATACACAAGAACCCTGAGAGGAGGATACTAAGATGTAGGTTTATACAAAGAGCAGGCTGGTAAGTAGCCTGGGTGACAGGCTGAGAACGTAGCTTAGTAGCTAAAGCCCTTTGCCTTGCGCACCTGAGTCCCTGAGTTTGACTGACTCTCAGCCAGGTACAGCAATGCACGCCTGCAATCTCAAGACTACAGAAGCAGAAGCAAGAGGATTGGGCATTCTAGGTCATGCTTCATGATACAGTGAGTTCAAGACCAGCCAAGGCATGCGTGAGGTTCTATCCCAAAAGAAGGGGGGAGGGCATCAGGACTAGAGAGATAGCTCAGTGGTTAAGAGCACCTGTTGCTTTTGTAGAGGACAAGGGTTCAGTTCACAGCTTGTACCTGACAGCCCACAACTGTCCGTAACTCCAGTTCTAGGACAAGGGTTCAGTTCCCAGCTTCTACATGGCAGCCCACAACTCCAGTTCTAGGGAATCTGATGCCCTCTTCTGGCCTTGGCAGGCACAAGATATGCACATGGTACACACATGCATAGTACATGCAAAACTCTCACACATGGTGGTATGCACCTTGAATCCCATACTGGAGAGGTAGAGGCAGGTAGATCTCAGAGTTCGAGGCCAGCCAGAGCTACAAAGTAAGACCTTGTCTCCGAAAGAAGAAGGAAGGTGGGAAGGAATGAAGAGTACCTGGAGGACAGTTCAAGAAAGCGGCAGTGTTCCTCCTTCCCGGACATCCCTAGCCAACAGGCAGCCCCACGGCCAGAGGCAATCGGACCACTGCTCATCCCATCTACAGAATGAAGAAATAAGCTACGGACACCTCAAAGCTCCTCGTGAATAAGGCCAGACCTGCAGGAGCTGCTTTGCTTGAGGGGCTAAGATTAGAGCCAAAGGGTAGCATAAAAGGTCATGGTGTAACCATACCACAGCCCAAAGAACATGTATCTATATCAAACCAAACAAAACCGGCTCACTCCCTTCAGGAGCATGACCTTTTCTGTGGGCATGCATAGTTTCTTCAAAACTGACTGCTGTTGGGGGGAGCCTGAGAACTTTAGTCCTATCAGACAACAGCCATATAAGCCTGTGTGAGAGATTTGCAGGAAGAACACTGGTATTCAAAATAACACTTTCTCATTCGTGGGTCCAAGGAATCCTGGGAAGAAAGATGGGGAGGGGGCAGAAGAGGGTGACCAAGAACCCTAGATATCCCCACTTACAGGAGATGACCTCACAGGGTAGGAGCCCAAGATAAGGCCTGCTTATGCCATGGCCCATACAACTCTCCATCCCTCAACAGAAGGCTGATCCTCGGCCTTGCTCCTAGAGGCCCTTCTCACACCTGCTTGGATCTGCCTCCTTACTGCTATGGCCTGAGCTTGGTTCCAGAAGACCCTGCCGGGCAGACCTGTGACCTGTGACCTGTGACCGGATGCCACAGCAGAGTCCCACCACTATGACCCTGGCCAGGCCAGGCCAGTCACGGCCTACAGGTTTCTGTATCAGACGGAGGCTGACCTTTAATGCACAGACTTTTGGCTGTCTAGGGCTTGAGCCCTATTGGCAGAAGAAATACCTTCCAATGGCAACACCTTGATCAACACTGGCTTGCACTTCTCCAAGCCCAACCCTTTGACCGTCATCGTAAGACACACCAGCCAGTCCGCTCTCTGGGATCCCACTGAGAAGCCTCAAGAAAGAGAAAGCCAGGGACAGCAGCAAGAAAGTTGACATGTCGCCCAATTCACCTCTCCCCTCATCCAATCCTGCCTTGTCGCCTCCGGATCCGCCATGAAACCTGTGCTCCCAAAACTTTAAAAATTCATCCCTGAGATACGACAGGTCAATGTCCTCCATCAAGTTGCACAGCACGTGTGCTGTGGGGTGTGCACTGTCAAGGAACCTTCAGTTAAGGTTTGCTATGCTACACAGGCTCATCCCTAAGACTCAATGGAACTCCTCCCACCATATTTATACACACTACATTACCATTTGTGTATATACCCATCAGTAATGTGTGTATGTATATATATATATATATATATATATATATTAATATGCATGCTGGTATCTATGAACATAAATATACACGATGTGTACCAATGCAAATGTATAAATCCAGGTGCATCGTGACCCAATCAAAATGCATACATCTACATGAAACCTGAGAAAATGGTTTGTTTCCATTGTCAACATCATCCAGATGTGGCTGGTTTTCTCAGGGGACCCTCTGCTGTCATAGTGGAAGTCCCGGGGTCCCAGTTCCATACAGACAGAGATGCCTATGCACACACAACCCATCTCTCTCCCATAAAACAAGACAGAGCAATGAAAAAGAGAAAAGCATCCAAGAAAAGCCAACACACACACACACACACACACACACACACACACACACACACACATTCACACATACGTGCATATGTGGCTGCACCCTCACACGCGCACACATGCGCGCGCGCGCGCGCACACACACACACATATACAGAGAGAGAGAATACCACCAGCATGACCCTCCCCCTGGCCCCACAAAGTCTTTTCCCAAATGACTGCCATTTAATATCATTAAGCCCCTACATGACAAGTCCTGCCCCTGGCTTGGTGGCAGGGGGGTGGGGGGGTGGGGCAGTGAACTAGGGAAAACTGCCCTGGTCACCTTCATTCCAGCAGGCGGGAAGGAGACTGTAAACATTAACCAGACCAGAGACAGGACGGCCAGTGAAGGTGATACAATCTCCCTCGGCACCAGAATCCACCTCCAGCACTCTGTCTTCTGCTGATAGACTGTTTCACCTCAGATGCTCATTGGTCCAGGGGAACCTGAACGCTTCAAGCAATGTTCTCAGATAAGTGGTTTCTCTCGGAAAGTAAAAGGTGGATGAGAAAATGAGCCCAAGAGGAGGGCCGGGGATGCCTGCTGCACACTGCCTCGGGCCTTGACTGAATTCCACACACAGTCATCTGTCCCCCAGGAAAGGTGAAAGGAACTTTAGAATGATTGGTAGGGGTGGCCAGAATTTCCCCTCTCAACATTCAGATTCCTGAGTCACTAACTGGAACCCCAATATCATAACTTACAGTCTCTGGTGGACACACACGTGCGCACACGCATGCACACGCACACACAATGCCTTTACGAAGCTGCCATTAGCTTCCAGATCCGCTGTTTAAAAACCCTTCCCTCTCCCAGGCACTTTGAGATAAAAGCTGTGTTTGCCTCACTGACCAGCTGTCAAATTCCGGCACTTGCAGAGCAGTCTTTCCAACAGTGGAAGGCACAGGCTGTGCTGGCAGAGTAAGGGTTAATGGAAGCTGACCGCAGCACAGTTGTTAAGGTAATCAATACCACTGAGATACTAAAGCAGCATAAGCCACAATATTGATTGCCAAGAAGATGATAAAACTGTTTATTATGATAATTGCAGGGTCCCTGCAAGATGCTCCTAGCGCTTCCTAAAGCTGTTTACAAAACTAATAAAGATTTGCCATTTCAAGGTCTTTCATTTGAGCCAATCCCTCAAACTCCTACTCCCTACCCAAATGCAGGCCTCACTCCTGAGGCTATTAGGAAAAGCCACTGCAGTAGGCCTGGGCAGAGCACCTCCCTCAGAAGCCTAAGGAACTAAGCTAAACCCTCACCCTAGGGAAGACAAGCGCAGCCATCAGGCACTCGGCGGCGCGCACAGCTCCTGCTCAGAGCCCACCCTGTGATAACTGCCAGCTTTGATTGATAGAGGAGGCTACCACGGGGCTCCTCGGCCTGACATCCATTTGTAACAACACATTGAAGAAACCACATCACCTTGGTTGGTAATTAAAACTTCTCTGGAGAACTTGGTGGCTGTGGACTCACTGAAGAGCATCCAGCACAGGCTGGAGAACGCATGGTTGGCAACACGTGCCAGCGGTGACCTGGGTGAGTTCTATCACCACCCGGGGCTGAAGCTTGGTGGGACCTGACCCGTTCCTAGCCCTCGGTTAGAGATGGAGAGCAGGAGAACCCACGCTGTCCCGACAAAATGGAATGGGGACTCGTTTCTCAACAGCAGGTGTCTCACGGGTAGCACAGCAGTCATCACACTGCTCAGTGGGAAACTATGACGTCCTGAGGTGAAGCATGACAGCCTTGGCCCCACGAACCTCTGCCAAAGG
Organism: Rhombomys opimus; assembly: GCA_010120015.1. Lineage (NCBI taxonomy): Eukaryota > Metazoa > Chordata > Mammalia > Rodentia > Muridae > Rhombomys > Rhombomys opimus. The sequence continues at coordinate 10,233,966 of REGO01000005.1, forward strand.
GCAGCGTTTCATAGCATAGAAGAGAATAAAAGGGAACTCACATGGATTGGAAGAACCCAACAGCCATTCCACTAGCATTTGGAAGACAGGCCCATCTGCCCTCACTCAACACTCAATAACTTTTGGCTTGATCTACAGCAGCCAACAGATTTAACCCAGAAGGCAATTTGCCTAGATGTGGCCTGTACCATCACTTCTGCAACTGAGGGAAATGAGTTTGGGGTAGATGATTGGCTTAAGCTAAAGGACAGGGAGGTGGCATCTTCTGTGTTACCCCTGTGGCTGCATCTCCCCCATTAAAATACAGAGAGGGTACTACCAAGGACGCCTCCCTGGGCTCCAACCCCCAGAGCAGCCACGGCCTTCTGGCTGCTCCCAGAAGCCCCGGAAGGCCTCAACCCACAGAGGGAGCTTGTGCATACACATGCACCGTTTAATTTTGGAGACAAGCAGAGACACGCACTCCTTTGTAGGCACCTGGCTCTGCCTCACCTACTCCCAATCGTACAGAAATCAGAAACACGGAGCCAGTTTTACGCAGTGTGTAATCTCTCTGCCAAAGACCTGGCCGTGAACTCACAGGTACCGGGCACGGCTGCAAGGGTGCATCAGGGATCGGTTTAACTCGGGTGCCTGCTCTACAGGAACTGTTTGGCACCCAGGAATGAATGGCTGCAGGAAATGGAAGGCTTCTCTGCGGCTACATTTCAGGAACAGCACATTCTCCCAAGGGAAAGGGCAAAGGGCGGCCGCTACCTGCCAGACTCCAGGCAGGACTCCCACTCATTCACATATGACCATGACCGTGAGATCCATGTTGACAAATGACTCCCTGGACTTGATACCAAAACAAGACTAATACTATTTCAGTTGTTACCTTTTAACCTTGCTTGTGCATATTACCTGGACTCTTAACACTAACTTCAACAATAAATATATGTATTTGTTATTTACATATGTTATATGTATATTTATATATGCACATGTTATATTTACATGTATAATATATATAAAAATAATATCTTTCATATATATTTATATGTGTAATATATATAAGTATATATAAACAAATAACAAATATCTATGAATCATGTGGTCCACACTTGGAAACCCGCCCACAATGGCCATCTGAGCCTGCCTAAGTGCTAAGAACCATTTAGGATCATTGTAAACCATTAGGGCCATTAGCTCTAATCTGACCTCAACAAAATAAATCAACCTGCTAGGAACAAATTTAGAAGCTTTCCAAAGTCAAGTTCTGAAACCCCGAATGGCTTGCAAGCATGATGCAGGGCAAAGACAAGCAGCCAGGCCCAGAGCTACCTTTGCTCCCACCTTCCCCATGGCCAGCAGAAGTGGGCGCATGCACTGGACGACAGAGCACGCTGGTAGGAAGCCACTGACCACTCCACTTCTTTCTGCATTGACCCCGTGCATGTCTGTCACCCGGACAGCTCTGAAGGTCCATTCTAAGACATGTGGCTGTCTGGATTTATTTTCAAGATATCCTGCTGGCTTCCCAATGATGCGAGCTCATTCTCAGCAATGGGTTGGTGTTCATTCGGCCAGCCTTCGTATCTTCACATGCACAGGTAGGACGGAAATTAAGTTAGTATACGCCTCAACGTAATAAATAATTTCTCCAACAAAACATAACCATCAACATGCTCTGAATTCACAGTGTGAAATCAGCATCATTCTTCCTCTTTATTCCCTGCTACTGATTACTTAGTACATTTTTTTTAATGCCAGTGGTACTTCCTGGATTAAGAAACAGGAAGTGGAAAGAACTATGATGCCATCAATTCCCAACAGCACATGAGAAGAAAGCTGGGGCCAACCCCACTGGACAAGCAGGCAGTCATCGTACAGCAACAACCCGCTGTGTGTCTAAACGCTGAAAACACTGGATAACCATCTCAGGACTAAAGAAATTAAGGAGCAAGGGCGAAGGGAAAACAGGTTAGTAACTGGAGAACCAGGGCGTAGCACACCGAGTTCTATAACCCAAGTCTGGAATTGCTAAAAGCTGAGTAATCCTTTCCAGCTCCACCCAACATGAGTTTCCAGGTATCAAATTATACGTTAATTACACCAATGTGAAGTTATATGAGGGGAAGTGGTAGGCAGCACCCAGGAGCGGAAGATCGGGAAAGCTTTGGTGAAGCATGTTTGATGCATAGGCCTGAGGCTTCCCCGGCTCCAGACAAGAAACCCCGAATAGTAGACCCCCAAATTCTCTCCCCACCTCTTTCTTCCCCTCCTCGGGCTCCCCAGCTAGGCCCCTCAGCATCTCTAGCCAAACTCCCCCAACTCAGAACCCAGGTTCTCTTCCTGACTGTGCATTTGGCACACGGGGCAAACAGTGCCAGACCCCAGGCCACCTCAGGCTCAGCCGGTCAAGTGTTGCTTGAGGTGATCAAGGGGACTAGGTTACCCCTCCCTGCTCTGGGTTCAGAACAGCAATCTGCCCTGCTGTGTCCTGACCTCAGCAGCAAGAGAAGCCCAGCGTAACCCTGAACACACAACCAGCAGTTCAGGAAATGCTCCCAAGGTGCACACCAATGATGAGAACATTAGCAGGAGAGGTCACTGCCTCCCAGGCACGGCTCCTACCCCTGAGGTGAATGAGGAACACTGGGGAAGTCCGGGCCTGTTCCAGCCAGGGCGGAGACACACACAGACACATACGCAGGGCTCTCAGAGAGGACCCACCGGAAGAGACTGCACACATTTTTCCTTTGGCCTTTCTCTTTTTAAACCCCACTCCCCACCCACTAATAATGCACCCAGCAGCCCGGTATCAGCACCCTGACGTGGACGGATGCCAAAGAAAGAAGTGTACATCGCTAAGTTTGTATAGTATCTAGTATCGGCTTACTATATATTAGTTTGGCATATTTGTCATAGTTTTGGTAGTGTCTAGTGTGACACAGCACGTGGTACGGAATGGTCTGCGGCGTTACACAACATTAGTGTAACAAAGCCATAGTGAGGCACAGTTGGTGGTATTACTCTAGTCCACACAGAGCAGTAGTGCAAGCGTTGAGCCCCGTCTGCAGACAGATCTTCTGAAAGCTCCAGGCGGCTGACGGATGCAACTCAGTGGTTGACTGCTCTGCAAGCATCATGCATGAACCCCTGGCTTCCATCCCCTGCATGGTAAGTACGTAAATAAACAAATGCCCTGGATCCTTAGCCTTTTGGCAAGGGGACGCATCCTTGGATGCTCGCTGGATGTCAGAAACTCTAGGCAGGACTGAATTCTAACTATGCTATTCCTCCTCTCACACACACACGTACATACGACCACGCTCAGTTTATAAGCTGATCGGTTTATAAGCAGGTCGACAACATTAACTGGTAGCTAGGAGAATAATAATACGCTAGAATAAACATTACTTAAAGCTTACGAATTTTCCCTTTCTGGAATTTTCCATTTAGTGTTTGTAGGCCGTGGGTGAGCTGGGTAACAAAAACTGTGGAGGGTGAAATGGCAGATGGGGCGGTTCTCAGATTTCAGTCCAGCATCTTCTTCATATTTATTCTCTACAGTGCCATGCACACCCCTATAGCCATGGCCTAGCATGTTCTTCATGACACTCGGGTGAACATAACGTATCCTGTGTTTGCTTGAGCAACACAACCAGCTCCCATTGTATTTCCTTAGAGATTACTGCTTGGGTGAGGCAAGAGCAGATACAGTTTTACCAAATACAATTTAACCAAGAGAGCCTGGGCAAAAATGTAAACCAAATGGCACAGAATGAACAGACTCCCAAGACACAACAAAATCAGTGCTCCAAGTTGTCCCATTTTCTCAGGCTGGGCAAAAGTGACTCTCCTACTGGTCAGCCACAGCGCCATCACCAACCATCCCAGCGCCTCGTCCTGGCTTCCTCTCTGCGTCTGGCTGGCTCTGTGCTAGAGTATCACCTCTAATGCAGAGCCTCCTCCGCCTTCCTGCAGGGTCGTGTGAAGGGTTATCAGCCTCTGTGACCTCTTCAGTCATCAAGAGCCTTCTGCCTTCCCCATCCCCCAGCAAAGACCTGCAGCAGAGCCAGCTCTCAGCCTCTTCCCCATTAAAGCCTCTCTCTGTGTCCGGCTATCACAGGAGGGTTGTTGAGTGAGAGGACCTCTGGCTGACCTCTGCTGACAGGCTCAGAGCCCCCTCTGTCCACTGATCTAATGTCAGGCAGGGTAATTAGCCACCATGCGGTAATTGCAGCTTCTAACTGTGCCGGACCAAGGATGCAAAAAATCCCCTGGAGGGGCCCTGTCAGAGTCCCCCCCCCCCAACCCACACAGACGCCTCTATCCACTCACAGGCAAAAGGAAGGAATCAGCAACACTGCTGAGGGAGGCCAGCACTTTTCAGGGATTAATTAAAGTGCAACTCTGGTGACAGAGTTAGGGAGCTATGAAAGAAGACTGGTAAACGGAGGCAAGAGGCCAAGGGCTTGCCTGGAGGAGGCTATTCAGGAAACACAAGCTCTCAAGCTAGACGTGCCCCATGAAGCTTCATCTCAGCCTCAGAAGGACTGTGGGAAGCCTCAGGAGGAGATGCAAGAGGCCTGCTCGGCCCGCCTGAACCCTGCAGCCGTGACTAGCTTCTACTTCAACTAGAGTGTGCTGCACTGTTCACCTCAGAAGACGCTTCAGCGTGAGCCTTCAAGGACCTGGAGTCCTGCTTCTGCTTTGAGTATTCTACCAGACCTCAACAGGCCTGCTCTTCCCTTAAGTAACATGGCACCGGCTAACACACCAAATGTCCTCTGAGGGATGAAGAGGAGAGAGCACCTCCACACCCAACAGCAAGCCCTCACAGGGATCCAAACCTAACCATCCTCTCATTCTGACAGGGCCACAGGAGCGACCTCCCCTGGCGCCCTAAACCTCCTACCCCCGAGCCGAAGTCTCTGACCCACTTTTTGCTTTCAAGGCCCCTAGAGCTGCTTGAAAGGTACCCAGGAGAACTCCTGGGAGCCTCTCCCCAGAAGAGGCAACGGGCTCAGAAGTCGCAGCAGCTTCCCGTGTAGACAAGACCGCCCATCTAAGCACACTCCAGAGACTTCGGATGGATTTCCTTTCCCCACCACAGCAATGTCTGGCTCCCCCCCGCCCCCCAAGCATTCAGGGACACCTCTGCGCCGGATCCAGTTACGAAATCCGGGGTAGCGGCGGCGATGGACGGCACGAATTCACCCTCCGTTTGCTTCTTCAAACAATTAATACACTTAATAACTCTGGCCCCTGCGACACAGTCCTCAGACGCCCCTCGATTAACCTTCCCCCGCTACGAGCAGCGGGTCCCCACCAACATTCCTGGGCTCCCTATCACTTAATCATTTTTTAATCCACAACAAGGACTTTGCTCCGCACTGTGGTTTTGTTCTCCCTTAATCTTTTATGAGGGACCTTATGAAAAGCTTTTAGAAAAAAAAAATACAAGGAAATTCTGCCTACCAGGTCATCTTTATTATTTTAGAATTCTTTATGAAGAAATTACAGAGCTTAATGTTGTAAATGAATATTTAAAACTCGGCATTCGCTTAGACGTGCAAGTCTGACTCGGGTTATATTTACGTAGCTGTACTATCTCTCCATCTTTAGAAACAGTCTTGTCTGCCTACAAGCAAAGAGCGACTGACTCTCCAACCCCTGACCCTAACGGATGGCAACTCCTGGGAGGGCCCAGAACCTTCCAGGTCAGGAAAAAAAAAAAAAAGAAAAAGAAAACACTGAACAGCAGTGACACACACCGGTGACTTTTGGAGAGTAATAGGTCAAAAGTCACTGGGTCCAGCACGGTCCACTTGGATGTAACGGCCTGTCCCACCTTCAACCTTTTCTGGCTTTTCCCAGGAGGGTTGGTGGGTAAGCAGCTGGCCAGTGCGTCTGCAGGGAGCAGCCACAGCTGGACCCTGGCAAGATCACTGTCCTGACACGCTTGTTTGTTGTGGCTACTGTTCCTAGTTGGCATTCTGTGACCTGCTCAGCTCTGTACTGTGGGGCAGCTTGTCCCCCTGACAGAACAATTAAAGATGTACGGCATGGACCTCTAAATAGTATTTTCTTGGAATGCCTAAAGGTGGCCCATTCGGCCAAATAAGACATCTTTTCAAGACCTGGGCTCAAGGGCTGTAACGCAATTTTGGAATCCATCTGAGAGCTACTAGGTAAAACCAGAGGTCTGAAATGGTTCAGTCACACCAGCACACTGTCCTCATCACAAGCAGGCGCCACAGCCTCGTTGGTCCGTGTTTCTGCTTATAAAACTATACCTCCCCCCAAGGCTGTGCTGTAATCAGTAAAACAGTAGTTAGGGTCCCGGATTAAGGCCAGGGAACCTGCCACTTCTCCAGAACATGAATGATAGCGAAATTAACAAGATCCAGGAAGTAGCCTATGGACTCCAGAGTAACGGGTAACTGTTTATACTTGGGTTAGACCACCTCTGTCAATATATCATGGGGCACCGATTAAGACCCACCCTAGCTAGTGAGATGGCTCAGTGTGTAAAGGTGCCTGCCCCAAGCCTGACCACCTGAGTTTGAGTCCAAGGACTGATACGGTAAGAGAGAGCCAACTCCCACAAACTGTCCTCTGACCTCCGCACATCCAGCGTGCCACAGGTACAGACACACACATGCACACACGTGTTAAGCAAGCAAGCAAACAAACAAGTACTTAAAAAAAAAAAAAAAAAAAAGAGCCATCTAATTGAACCGCCTGTGTTTTCACCACGCTCCCCGCCACTCCGGACGCCCTAGAGGGCAGACTGGGAACTGCAAGTCCGGGCACTCCATTATGGCAATGAAGCAGTTCAGCCTGCACTTAATGAGCTCTTGTAAGGAAGCAGGAAGTCTATAAAGTAATTTAAATAACTTCCAGTCCTGAAATAAAGGAAATTAAACTGCTGGCACAAACCTGTCTGATGGACAACTTCTTTGTCCCTCCGATCACATCCACAGTTACAGCTGTCATAGGCCTCTTGGAGAGGCCAGCCCCCAAATTCCTCTCCTATGAAACACACAAAGGCTGTCAGTCCTCACAGCTCTTCCAGCCTCTGCAGGGACCCTGAGCCAGGGACGCGGTGTGGCAGGCAGCGAGCACACAGGAATCAACCCGTGAACCCCACACGGGACGTCTGGTAGGCCGGCTGTAGGACCTCAGGCAAATCACGGAGCTCCAAGGGGCCTGGGCATATCAGCATGACACAGGGAAGGCCTGGATCTGGCCAGAGGACCTCGGGGCTCGTAGGAGGGTCAAACGAGAAAGGAGCAAACTGAAAGGCAGACTAATGCTGGTATTATCTGAGCAGCTCAGGGCCCTCGAGGCCTCAGAATTTCTCAACTTTCTGCTCCAGAAGCCCCATCCTCCTGTGGCTTTCCCTCCCTAGTAAGAATGTCTCGTCTCAGTTTCTTTTGAGCCCTTAAGTGCAGGTAATTATTTACCTGGATAATGGTTAGTCCTACTGGACATCATTTTCCTACAGGCCTTTCATCTTCTATAAACCAGTGGGACCAGAGGGCCAAGCAGATAGATCTTCGAAACAGAGCTGGACATCATCACCCCTGTGGCTACCCAGACATTCACCAAATACCACTGTGGTACCAATGAGCCTTCAATTTTCCACAAAACAAGGTGAATCTCACAACAAGGTGAGACTCATGAACCACTGTGAGTCTACAGGGAGGGACCAGACTTGGGGAGGAGGTCAGGACCACTCTCTGCACAAGAAGCCCTGACTTCCCGCCTGCATCTCTTGAAAGGTGCACACTGCTGCAGCCATGGCAGTTGCACTGGTGAATCTGAAGCTGCCAGATGCTACAGGATGTTTCTAGCCTTAGAGTTAAGTTTACTTTACTGATAACAATCAACCAGGTATGAACTAGTCTGACCAGTACTTCGGACACAGGATCCCTTTCCCTTCTCTGGTCCTATAGCTATTGTTACTGAGAGCCAGTCTGTGAATCCTCAACTCTTCCTTGGGAAAGGCCAAGAATGGGACAAGACTTTTACCACCACTGACAAAAAAGTTGCACCTCTGTGCAGGGAGGAGAGACACCAGTATTCTTGAAAGAGAACCACGGTTCTTCTTGCTCAAAGACCCATCCCAGCCCTTTTTCCCTTTTCCTTTGAAAAGGAAAAATCAGCAACAGGAACCTGGCTTTGCTTTCTAGAAAGGCACTGGCAGAGCATGGTGGGTCTTGTCTTACCGTTCTGTTCTCCATGCTGCTGGAAATGAACCCAGGGCTCTGCAGGAAGCTCTTGACCTACACAGACAGACTCCATGTGACAGCACTCTAGTACCCCAACAGTAGCTGCAGGATAAGACCTGTGCTCCACAGCCTGGCAGCGGTATTTGGATGCTTCTGTTGCTCGCTGGTTGTGGTGGTATTTTGTGTTTTTTGTTTTGGTTTGGTTTTTGTTCTTGTATGCTTCTGTTCTTAGCCTCATGTATGCTAAGCACCATGTCATGTCATTCTTACTACCACTGAAGAATTCAAGGCACCGCCTCGTTTGGGGCCTGTGTAACCTGCATGACTGCATTCAGAGGGTCCAGGGGTCTGTTTGAGCAATCCCTATCTTTTCTTAAAGGTCTTGCAGGTTGAGCAACAGCTGTCCTTTACCCTGGAGGGCTGCTGAAACTCTTGAGCAATCCTCATTCTCCTCCAGGACTTCCCACGATCCAAGCCTGTAGTCCGTGATCACCAAATGACATTAGGATGGGGGAAGGCCTTCTCCTGGTCATGGTCTGGCCACAGCTGGAAAGGATGCGGTCTGAGGAGAGCCTGTCTACAGTAGCTCACTCCAAGAAACAAATACAGATTGTTCGCCGTGAAATTACTGCTAGTGCACCCCACTACAAAAGTCACTCAGCTCCCCCAAGTTCACTGGCCGACAACAACAAACTGGGCTTCGTCTAAATCAGTGGTTCTCAACTTGTGGGTTGTGATGACCCTTCCATGGGGGGGGGTCACCTAAGACCATCGGAAGGCACAGATATTTACATCACAATTCACAACAAAAGTCTTGAAGTAGCAATGAGAATAATTTTACATGTGTGAGAGCGTGGTCACCACAACATGAGGAACAGTATCAAAGGGCCGAGGCATCAGGGAGGTTGAGATGCACTACTCTAGATTCTCCACCTAAGATGGAAGCCAACGAGGCTGGAAGAACGGCTGATGCCTGTCATTCTAATACTCAGAAGGATGAGGCATGAGGGTTGCCCTGAGTTCACATACCAGCCTGAGCTACATATCAAAGTCCTGTCTCAAAAACAAACAACTATGGGAGCAATCTATATAATTTTAAATTTCCTAGTAACCATGTACTTGTGTGTGTGTTGGTTTTTCGAGGCAGTGTTTCTCTGTGCAGCCCTGGCTGTCCTGGAACTCACTTTGTAGACCAGGCTGGCCTTGGAAACTCACAGAGTTCCACCTGCCTCTGCTCCCAAGTGCTAGGATCAAACACAGGTGCCACCACTGCCCTGCTGGTAACCATATATTTAAAAGGAGAAGAAAAAGAAAGGTAAGGTGGATGTTAATGTATTTCATTTATCGCACTACCTAGCATCTGATCTCAAATGCAGTCAATCCAGATCTTATGAAGGGGTGCCCTCCTTTCTTGGATAAAATGTAAAGTGAGTTTTATGCTCCCAGAACAACCCACCTTGTGCTTGGTGGCCACACCTGCCCAGTGTACTCTGTGACTGAAGGCTGCTGATGAGATCGTAGACCCCGACTCTATTCTGGCCTCTCTGTATAGCTCACGTATGTTCTTCTTCCCAACGACACTACAGGACTTCCACTACAGAGTCTTGACGTGTCACCAAGTTCAGCTTGCCAGTGCTAGAGTGGCCAGATTTTCCAGGAATCCTGCACACCTGATTGTTTACATCTGACCCAGATGACCCACCTGACCTTCTCTCGAAGACTTGTCCAACAATAAGCTAAACTCTGGGGTTTCATGATGTACAGCCATCGTTAAGTGACCCCATGTCTTTAGCCACGTGGAACTAACCCTGCACTGGCCACACAGCCCACTGGCTTGTTGCTCATCATCAGAGATAGTTCCCTTCCTACCTAACTCATGATCCCATCAAACTCCTTCTACCCTAGTCACATACTGCTTGATGGATATGTACAAAATGATGAAACACAGGCAAACGACCGGTGGAGGGCCTTACTTAACCATAATGCACGGAGAGACACAGAAAAAGCCACAGGCTTTGTAAACTCAGTCCAGGGCTGGGCAAGACTGGCTCAGATCTGACCATCCCGTCTATTCCTGCACAGAAGGAACCCCATGCTACTGAGAAGTTTGCAAAGCAGACATGGAGCAGCCTTCCGGGGCCAGGCAAGAGGGATCCCATGAGAGCCTGCAGACACACAGTGCAAGCAACTCTGGAGGAGCCCTTTTTTTTTCCGCCATCGACACAAACCGCACATCTCTTTCCTGAATTTGGGCTGACCCCATGCACCCGAAGAGCTCACGATCGGCTCTAGAAAGCATCACTGGCAATCTACAGCTTCCTTGGTCCAGATTCATCTCTAAGAGCAGGGCAATCAGGGAGAAGCGGAAACCAGAACGCTGCTCGCTTCTGGCTCCCTGTTCTGGCTGTAGGCAAGAAAAGGTGTGCGCAGAGCTTTGGAGCCGGCCAAGGCTGGGCTTTCTTCCCAGAACCCCACAGGGGACAGAGCTGGCTCCAAACCTACAGATTCAGAGGGTTGCTTTGCAACAGGTGGAGGGGCATGCCCGGCTAAGAATCCTGAACAGAAACAAAGAGTGAGGATCACTGTGTGTCCACATTCTCCTCAGCGCTCAACAACCTCTACTCGCCTGTCCACAAGGGTCTCTAGACCTGTCCCCAGGGCACCAAAGTGAGGGACAAAGAGCATGTGGAGAAGGGAGGAAGGAGGCGGCTCTTGCTGGCGAGCCGATGGGTGTGAGTGCTGAGTATTAATTAAAAGCCATCTGGGAACAATGGGCTTTTCATACTTGGAGCCCGCTCTGCACAAAGCTCAGCTTGTTCTGAGGGAGGACTCTCCTTTGCTTTTTCTTTCCTTTTTTTTTTTTCTCTCCTTACTCATTTCCTAGGGTTGTGGCAATGTCTGGCACCCAGCTCAACCCACTGGAGTATCCTTTCACCAGCAGCCGTGCCAGGCCAGCCTCCTCCTTGACTGCCTAATGGCCACATGCAGACACCAGAAGGAACAACTGCAGGAAGCTGGTTTACTCCAGCCCTCGGCTTCCAGGGCTCCTGGGTGTTTCCCTACACAGCTGCCTAACCCACAGAAACACACTGGGCATCTGCAGAGGCCCGGCTCCCGTGTCCTTCTCAAATTACACTGCATGGACCACACCCAGCAGACGAGGGGCACAGAACCATGGATCTAACTGTCCAACCAACAGACGCTTCAAGGCCTAACTGGGAAAGGACAACATACAGATGTCACATACTGAGATTCTGACCTGTTCCCAGAGTCTCTACTAAACGCCACAGACTCCTCCAATAAAGGCATCTTAAAAAAAAAATAATAATAATGAGGGTGGGACTAGGAGGCAGAATCAACATTAAACATCTAAGCTGCTCCTCATGGTTTAGCAAACCATGACCTCACTTAACCCCCAGGGAAATCGCCTCCACAGGAACCCACCCCAAAACCCCATCTCCTGGCATTCATCCTTTCTCCCCTTGGGCATTAGCTATAGGTATACTGACCGGCTTTTCACCAACACAACGGAACAGGAAAGAAGCCACTGGCTGTCACTTCCGAGTGCCATGTGGAATCTACTCTGGACAGGGCACGGTGCCCTCCAGTGAGCAAGCAACCGAGGCCTTTGCCTGAAAGCCCTTGAGGAACTGTAGACATTCAATCCCCCCAGTGAGCTCAGAAGTGGGTCCTTCCCCAGTCAGATAGGACCACAGCCCTGTGCAAGACTCTGACTCACCCTCAGGAGAAAGTTTAACCTGGAAGATCCAGCCAAGCCCCAGCCTAATTCCTGAGCCACAGATGGTACAGACAATAGGTGATTGTTTACAGCAGAGAACGGAAGCTGTAAGTTATTGGTTGGCAGTGGGGCAACCAATAACTGATATGGCACCTTCGTTTTCACAGGCGCACGCTTGCTCTGTGGCCCGTATCACTGCAATCCCCCTGTTTCCGCCTCCCAAATAAAGCGAGTATGAGCGGGTATGGCAGTGCCCAGACCCCTCCTCTGTTTTAGAAGAAAAGATGAACTTTGAGATGATGAAGTGGGATGGCCCGCGGTTGTCGCCTAGACCACACCTGACCGTTGCTCTCTGCTCACAGTTTGTTGTACACAGTTGTCACATTACAAAACTTACCTGGCCTCTCATCCTCACAGGCAATGACTGAACAACCCGCACCCATGCCTGAAGACGAAAAGGTACCAGGTTGCTTCAAAATATGACAGCTAAACGAAGGCGGAATGCTCTAGGGTAACTCCCGTTCAGCAGTCAAGAAACTGACAGGGGGACTCAGAGCTAGCACTCGGCCCCGTTACGTCCTATGGCCACTGAGGAATCTAGGGGGCTGCAGGCAAATCACGCCAACCCCAACCATGAAAACTCTGCTCGCACCCTTCACCCACCCTGCGGTGCGCCCCCTACCTGACCTCCGGCTGTTCATACACAGACTGGTTAACCCACCAGTGGGGAAGATCCTCTTCAGCACGGAGCCGTCTCCCCCTGCTCACCTAAAGTCTCGCTTATGCGGAGACTTTAATTTTTACCTTAAAATCCAGGGGGACAACTCAACCGTTTCTACTTAGAGAACTAACCCAAGAGATCTCCAGGAGGGCTCTCCAAGCCTGTGTGTCATTAAGACTTCCGTTATTTTTACAGACACGTACCATGGATGCTTACAGTAAATATCATAAATAATTAAAGCTAAGTAGCCTAAGGACATTCTGTGGGGCGGTCGTGCTGTTTAGGTTCTCACTAACTCACTAAACTGAACCATCGCCATCAGCCTTCCAGATACAACCACAGCCCAGTGCTACTCAAAGGCTCGACATTCCCACCGACTTCCAAACAACTTTAGTTCTCCGCTGTGTAACAGCAGCTGGGCACGGTGCCTCTTGCCTGTCATCTAGTCCTGGGAAGGCTGCTGTTAGAAAGACAGCCTGAACGAGTGAGGGCTAGGTCAGCCTGGGCTAAAGACCGAGACCACCTCTCAAATAACCAGAAGCAGGGCAGGCAAGATGGCTCCTAGGCTAAAAGCACTTGCTGGAAAGGCCTGACAACCTGAATTTGATCCTTGGAACCCAAAGGTGTAAAGAGGTAACTGACTCAACAAAGTTGTCCTCTGACCTCAAGTATGCAGTGGCACACACACGCACACAAACACACACACGCGTGCATTAAAATAAAATAGAAAAAGATATTAATAGATAATAGATATTAGAATAGACATTAACTTGTTTGTAATAGATATTAACTTGTTTGAAGTTCAGAAAAGAATATTGAAAGTGCCTGATGAGGAGCTGGAAGGATGGCTCAACAGTTACAGAACTGGCTGTTCTTCCAGAGGACTGGGGTTCAAGTCTTGGTACCCGAACAGTCCTATGGAGTCTGATGCCTTCTTTTGGCTTCCGTAGGCACCAGGCACATATGTAGACCACAGACGGAACACAGGCAAAACACGGACACAAAGAAAGAAAAAGGAGCTAGCATTCATTCTACTACCTGAAAACCAGCTACTCATTAATCATTTCGTATGCACTGGAATCTTTAGCCTCTCCTTTATATGTATTTTTAATTAAACTGAAGTTCTATAGCACACACAGCCTGATTAGCTGATGTCACCATTTTCCTATATTTGTAATTACCTGTCGTGTGCACGAGCCACAGCTCAAACAACTCCTCCGTGACACCTTCCGACTGTTTGCATTTTCACAATTCTAAGTGTCTGTCATAAACATCTTCATTTGTGAGTTTCTCGTGCATAACTCTGATGATTCCCTTATTACAAATGAAGCCGCTGGGTTATGAGACTGACTTCCACTGAGTGAACCTGAGGAGGAGCGCAGAAAATATGTCCCGATGTCACCCTTTCGGAGCTCACACTATACCAGGGGAAATGATTTGGAAAAATAAATTTTAGCACCTTTAATCCCAGTGCTCAGAAGGTGGAGATAGGCAGGTCTATGAGACAGAGGGCAGCCCGGCCTACAAAAATGAGTTCTGGGGCAGCTAGAGCAACATGGAGAAACCCTGTCTCAAAAAAGAAAAGAAGAAAAGAGAGAGAGAAAAAAAAGGAAGGACGGAAAGACGAAGGAAGGGAGGGAGGGACAGAAAAGGAAAATAAATTAAAAATTTAATATATATTATACAATATAAATGTATAATTATGCATATGTTTAGTGTGTGTCTGTCTGTGTGTGTATGTATGTGTGTATGTATGTATGTATTGGTCTGGCATTTTGGAACATACCTTTAATTCCAGTACCCAGGAGACAGAGGCAGGGGAACCTCAGTGAGTTAGAAGCCAGCCTGGTCTTCATAGTGAGTTCCAGAATAGCCACAGTTATAGAGTCTCAAAAATCAAATATACAGCTGGGCATGGTAGTGCATGCTGTCAACTCCAGCACTCAGGGAGGCAGAGGCAGGTGGATCTCTGTGAGTTTGAGGCCAGCCTGGTTTACAAATTGGGTCCAGGACAGCCAAGGCTACACAGAGAAACCCCATCTCAAAAACCATTCAAAATGCACACACACCTCCCTAAATGACATATGGAAGTGGGGTCAAAAGAGAAAAAGTAGAACAGAGTAAGGGGAAACTGGCATAGGACAAGCTATACACTTAAATAAACATTAAACTCAAGGCTCCTGACATACAGGGCCAAGCTACAGAGCACTTGCTTTATAAAACTAAATAGACCTTGGTTGAAAGGCACAAAAAGAAAGGCTCCACCTCCCCTAGAAAGTGGTCATCTGCTTTCCGAATGACCTGAACTTATCCTGAGTTACCCTTCCTTGCTTCTGTCCCATTTTCCACTGTTCTTAGCCATCCCCAATTCAGAACTCTTCACAGGTTGAAGATTCTGATAGCAGCTGGTCAATTACATGAACCTTAAATATCTTTTCCCAGTTGGCAGATACCTTTAATTTTCAATAATAATGCCTTCCATGTATAAGTTTTGGTTTGTGTGCACACACGTGTATGACTGTGTGAGTGAGTGTGTGTGTGTGTGTGTGTGTGTGTGTGTGTGTGTGTGTGTGTGTGTAGCTCATCTATTCTGCTAGACTGGGAGACCAGTGAGCACTTGGGATCCTCTGCGTTCATCTTCCCAGCGCTGCAATAAGGAGCACGTGTCACTGTGCCCGGCAACTTCACACAGCTTCCGGCGAACTAAGTCAAAGGTGTGCAAGATGAGTGCTTACCAGCTCGGCCAATCCTCCTAGATCCGGTTCTGTTCTACCACAGGGCCCAAGCTGGCCTCAAACCCCTGACTCACCCCAAGCTGGCCTTGCTCACAATCCTCGGCCCCCTGGCATTTTTCTTTCCAAGGGCAGTAAATCAGTATCACCTGTTCAAATCCTTCCCCAGATGTGCTGGGCCTGAGAGCCCTGCTCCTGGGCATAGTCGGACGAACACAGATTTATACTTTTTCTGCTCTTTCAAGATTTACACCAACAACTTAAGTGGCTGGCAATGTGTCTGAGGAGGAACGGCTGTAGGCAACCACTTCAGGGACTGCAGCTAGAGAATCCCAGAGTATGCCACAGTGCAGAATGCCACGGGGCTGATGCCCTGGGCACACCGGAAGATGTGCTTTAAGCACCCAAGTCTGCGGCACTGGGCAAGCTTCTTAAACTCCCCAGACTTCGGTCTCCTCATCTCTAAAGGAAGCAGCAAACTACATTTTTCTTAAGAGAAATGAATGAGCTAAATGCATGGGAAATGTTAACATAGTGCTTGGTACTGAAAGGTACTGAAGAGCACAAGCTATCCATCTAATTCCTTCTGCTTAACTCAAAACGCTGCCCTGGTCGGGCAAATTTCCATTTGATTCCACTCTATTGTGTGACCTCAGTGTTTTCTTTCTACCCAGATTCTCTAGTTGACGGGGACACTTGTTTAGTGTGGTTTTTGTTTTTTATTTTTTATTTTTAAAGATTTATTTATTATGCATACAATGTTCTATCTGCAAGAAGGCACCAGATATCATTATAGATAGTTGTGAGCCACCATGTGGTTGCTGGGAATTGAACTCAGGACTTCTGGAAGAGCAGTCGTTGCTCTTAACCTCTGAGCCATCTCTCCAGCCCTGTTTTTTATTTTTTTTTAATGTTACACTGTAACTTAACTCCTTAATCAAATTTCAATGTATTTGAGTGTTCTAGGAAGACAATATCGTCTACAAATGATTTCCATTGCTTCTTTTTAACTATTATTTGCCTCTGGTTCACTGGCCGATTCAATAAGGCAGGAAAAAGAAATAAGCTGTATTTGTTCCCTCCCCCATTTCAAAATGCTGCCTCCCCTACACCACTAATGAGTCTGGAGCTGTTGAGCGTAGCAAAACTGTCTTTTTAGCGCAGATGCTTTTGCTCTAGTTACAGGGTCCCTTGAAGAAAAGGCATTAGAACACTGAGCCCTTCTTACTTTCCTGGAATGAACCCTCTGCTTATGACTGTTTTTAAAGATGGCTAAAATCGATGTGTGACTATTATCTGGCGTTTCTGCACCTACACTAAGGCCTGAGTATTCTTCTCTCTCCTCTTTTTCTTGAGTCAGGATCTGAGCACGAAATTCACTAGTTTCCAGCCTTCATCTCTCAAGTCCTCTACTCTTGGGTCATGCCACCAGAGACCCTGCCCTCTTGTCTTCTCTGGACACTCTCTGTGATGATGCTGGTTCCCAGAGCTGTGATAATTTTGTAATGCTAATTGCAGTGCTGTGTCTGTTTTCTTAAGCTCTGGAAAATTTTACTGAGCAGGCAATTATTTTGTCTACTAAAGTTTAAAGAACTTACCTCACCCATTAAACTCACTGGATCCCAGGCCCTTTTTAGGAATGCTTTTGGTTCTTTTATTATGCTCATTCATATTCTCATATATCCTCTCTTTTTCTTTCTTTTTTCTCTCTCTTTCTCTCTCTCATGTCAACTTCCTCTTTCCTAGTTCCTGGTTTAAATTTTTAGATGTCTGAGTCATTTCCCTAAAATAGTCTCCTCACTGGAATTTTCACATTTGTATTTTAAGTTACTGTATTTTGTCTCACAAAACAATAATTTCAAATACAACTTAGAAATGTTATACTTTTTTCCATGATGCCAACTTGGTTTTAGTTTTGCATATTTGGCTTTTCTCTTTTCCTATTTAGACACCATAATGATTCAGCCTATTCCTTTGCTATTTTCCCCCAAATAAGTAGCTTTTAGATTTATCAGTTCAAATGTTTCTATTTACCAGACTCATTAATTTCACTTGTTTATTATAATTCTTTCTCAAGATATCATTTTACTTACTCTTCCTAACTCTAAATGGAATGCTAAATCCATTTATTCCTCCATTTAATAATGAAAGGGCTTAAAGCTACAAATATCCTCCTAAATGCAAACTTGGCAGTGACCCCTAAATCTTGGATCTGTGAACTTTGGTGTTTCCCTCATGATTTGGCTATAGCAAAAGTTTTACTCTCCACATTTCCACCCAAGTGTGATCAGGGGAACATGTCAGTCTGTTTTTGTTTTTGGTTTGTTTTTTTTTGTTTTGGTTTGGTTTGGTTTGTTTTTTTAAAGAAAGGGTTTCAAGTAGGCCAGACTGACTTTGAAAGCTTTTTGTGGCTGAGAATGTCCTTGAACTTGTGATTCTCTGGCCACCATTCAAGTGCTGAGATCACAGGCATGTGCCACCATTCCTAGTTTATGTAATGCTAGAGATCAAACCCCAGGCTTCGTGCATGCTAAGCAAGCACTCTCACCCACTGAGCTCACGCTGTGGCCCCTTTTAGCTAACTAGTGAACAGCCTATCTCTCAGTGGATGAAATAAAACCACAGAAATCACAAAAATATTACCTAGTCATTATCCACCCTTTCCTAAATGGAAGTTAGAGCAAGGCTTGGCCCTATGATGTTACAGCTATGGCTTAAGAAGAGAAAAGGCGGATTTTTAAAAATGACTTCCGATTCTATAATTTCTACAATTTCCAAGTTTGGAAAAAAATACAATCTTGGGGGAGGGAGGAATAATAAACCTTATGAGTCCACTGCAATTCAACCAGGCTGCTATTCGGAAACCTCCCAATTCACAGGATGAAGCTGAGGGGACAAACAGTCCCAGCTTGCCCCGTCCGTCCTCAGTGAGCCTCTCCCACCTTCCCAAAGGCTGCTCTGCATCTCTACTGCCATTACTGCCTCCCATTACTGCTTCTAGTGAGTGACGGTCCCAAATCAACTGGATACACCTGAGATAAAAAGTCTTCAGCCACATCAATTCCTTTCCTTCCCACAGATTTTGGTCACTTCAAGTTGTGAGAGTGAGAGAGAGAGAGAGGAAAACCGGACTCTTGTGAATCAGCTTTTCAATTTATGTTGAAGGAATCTGTTTCCTTCTTTCTAATTTCTGCAACTGGGGAAATTCTGTATATTATGTTACCCTATAATGCAGGGTGCCAGTAAACAGGAACCCACACGCCTGCACACGACAGCTTATTACATTGTACGAAACTGCAAACACTACCCAGTTATGCGCTCTTGGGAGCATTGTTAGTGAGGTGTGGTTATTTAATGCCTCATCCATTAAAAAAAAAAAAAATTCATTCCATAGGGATGAAAAACGAGCACACTGGCTTGAATATGGGAAAAATAGAAAATGTAATCATATATTACTTAAAATCTATAACGCTTTATACAAAGATAAGAGAGCAGTAGCCAAGCTTGGGGATTTAGAGTTTCCCAAAATACAAAGGGCATTACCTCATTGCAGGCCACACAGCCTCCACCCTCACACTGGCAGGAGACAGAGACAGAGAAAGAGAGAGAGTGTGTGTGCGTGTGCATGCGGAGGTCAGAGAACAATTCTGTGGACTGATTCTCTTCTTCCACCTTTGCATGGCTTCTGGGAATGAAATTGAGATCATTGGGCCTACATAAACCTCACTTTTACCCCCTGAGCCATACAATTTTTGACTCTATAAGAAAGCCTCAATCCCACCCAACGCCTCTGGGCTTCCACGCATAGCAGAATGTGGCAGGACATCACAGCCCCGGCTGAGGAAACCTGCAGCTTCCCGACACAGAGCAAAGCACTCTTAATAGCTCAGGGACTATAGCAACTCTCCCTACTGAGGCCAGGCCACGCTGCAGACTCCAGAAGAAAAAACTCCTAGGGAAAAAAAAAAAAAAAAAAAAAAAAAAAACAGCTATAGGGAAGGAAACCACCCCACTTCTGGCTCCTGCAAGCCCAGTACCACAGTCTCTAGAGGTTCAACATTCCCTGCGGCTAAGACAAAAGACAGACCACAGGAAAACCAACTGCCCTTTTGGCTGGTCCCTAGCAAAGGGGAAGTGTAAAAGTGCAGAGGGGAGAGCACAGCAGCTGCACTAATCCTGTTTTGTCCTGCAGTAATTAATAGTATAATCCACATTTCAGATGCATTAAAGCGAAAATGCTGCAGTATGGCGGGCGGCACTGGGCACTCAGCCCCCCGGGCACGGCCTCCCCTGCTGACCTGCAGGACCAGGTGACCTCATCTTAGCCTCCTCCTCTCTGGGGAGCTGACTCTAGACACCTCATAAAAGAGCTGAGCTGGCAGCCAGAAATCTCCAGTCTGCCCAGTATGCCGGGTCTGTCTTTGGAAGGAAGCAACGCCCTTGGTGTAGCAGTGTCCAGACAGTCTGCCCCACTGGATCCGTTCACCCCAGAAGCCACTTAATGAAGCCCCACTCTGGCTGGTACTAAATGTGCTAATACTGTAAATTTAGGAGTAGATTCCTCCTTTTAAGATTTAAGATAAATCTTTCCCAAAAGGTAATGCTGCAATTAAAAAAAAAAAAAAAAAGGCATTACAATGTCCTTTGTAGGTGCAATCTGGTGGATGGATACACCCTACTTTAGGCACTGAGTGAGGTCTTCATGGACATTCTGGGGCTACCAGATAAGTTCCTATGTAGGCCTAGAAACTGCTGCTCCCTGTGTGTGCCCAAAGAGGAAGCATCTTCCACAGCTACCAAAACAAGCAACTTTGCAGGAAGGGACACTCTTAGCTCACCAGACAAAAAGATGCGCTCATGCTAAATGTTGCAGTCAAATGTCAGAAACACTGACAAGCAGAGGCAGCTGAACCAGGTCTTCTCTGCCACATCTGGAGGCCATCCCTGCCTGACAGGGGACTTTGTCCCAGTTCTCCATCACCAAAGTGTGCATGGGCACATCCAGCAGTGAGCGGAAAACGCACCCCCCCATTCACCACCGGAATCTGTCCGTGCTGCGTCTCAGCTACGGCCCAGCCTGTGTCTCAAGCCTGTGTCCACTGGTGGCCCTAGGTTCCATCCCCCTAGGTTCTTCTTGGAACTTGGCTGAAACTACTCTTTTAAAGGTTGTATTTGGGGCGGGGGGGGGGAGGGAAGAAGAGTTGTTCGGTTCTGTGCATGTTGTGGATGAGTGCTTTGCCTGATTATAGGTAAGTGTGCTTACGTGTGAGCCTTGGGTCGCAAAGTTCAAAAGACAGCATCGAAGCGGAGTTAGGGATGGATGTGAGCAGGGTGCTGGGACTCAAACCTCCAGAAGAACAGCTACTGCCCCAGCCCCTACTTCTTAATATTGGTTTAAAAAAAAAAAAATCTGTTAGGAATAAATTTTTTCTCTAGTTTTGAAAGGATGCTATAATCCGGGAACTCTATTATTCCAAATTCAGCCTTTAAGACTCTTACCTAGAGAGTGGGTGGTTAGCTCAATGAAAAGATTCCTGCCTGCCTCGTGTTAGGATAGCTCTGGGTTCAAGTCCCAGCCCAGGGGGTAAAGAGGAGACCCTTGCCTAGAACTCAGTACACGGCTCCGTGATATCATTAGTAACTCTAACCCCAAAACTGTCAATTCCACTAAGTCTGTAAGGTAGAGAGAGAGCCGCCACCACCACGTATGCCTACCTGTCTGTCCCCAGAAGGTGACCAACACCCCATGTCCACCTCACCTGAACCTTTGCTTCCTTCTACAGTGCCTGAACAATTCCTGCTCCTCCCGCCCAGAGACTCGCGGGAAAACCCTTTATAAACTCTCTTCTCTTTCTCTCTCAACTTTTACCCTTAGGATTGCACCCTACTACAGTGTTGGCCAAACAATACCGGGTGGCACTGGCTCTGGCTCTACCCTTCCGACCACCCAACCCCAGATCCACAAGGGGGTTTCTCTCTCCATCAACTGCGGCAACCCCCTCCACGGCTCTCCTGCTGTGGGTTGAAAAACAGCCTTTCAACATGCCCACATCTGAGTTATCTGGAACCTGTGAGTGTACTGCCTTATATGGCAGAAGAGACTATGAAGATGGGACGGAGTTAAGGATCTTGAGATAGGGCACATTATCCTGGATAATCAAGATGGGCCTGCAGCAATCGCAGGAGTCCTTAAATCAGGGGCAAAGGAGACGGCAGGGTCCACAGGAGACGTGAAGACAGAATGGAGCAGGGAGACATGTGGAGAAAAGATCAGCAGCCAAGGAATGCGGGCCACCAGAATTTAGAGATCATGCTTCACCAAACGCCAGAAGAACCCAGCCTCACCAACACCCGGACTCCAACCTAGTCAAACTGATTTTGAGGACTTCTGGAGCTCCAGCTGTAAGACAGTGTGTGTGCTGTTTTAGGACACCAAACTTGGAGTAATTTACTACACAATCAATTAAATTAAAAAAAAAAATCCAACACAACCCTTCTTGATATATGGAACAAGGATGTCCCTGAGAACTTCAGGAGGGTCCACACCTGTCTCCCCCATCACCAAAAAAAAAACAGCCACAGGCACTGAAACCCTAACTAAAGTTCAAGTAAATGAGATAGAAAAACAAAAACAAACAAACAAACAAAAAACCCAACTCCCATAATAGCCTACTGCATCTGAGATTTACAAATATCCAAAGCAAGCCAAAGAAACAATCACAAAACATTTTTACTTGACCCAAAAGAAGACCCTGAACTGAACAAAAACAAACAACAATACATACGTATGTACGTACATACATACAAACAAAGCCAAAAACCTATCATGATGGCTTCTCTTCCCAATCAGACTAGGCCAGCCCAATAAGTACATCCCACAGGTGGGCTGGCCTACAGCCTGGCCATGATGCCAGGCAGCCTGTCTGAAGAACTGGAAAGCCAGGCCCGTGCCCACTGGGCTCCTGAAGACAAAGAGAGGAGGCGGCTCTGGAAGGCGGCGGCACCCTGCCCGCCTCAGTGGTAGCCTGGGGCCATTGGATCTCACCATCTCGCCAGCACCTGAGAGGTGTGAGCCAGGCAGCCCAACCACATCAGAAGCTGGCTGTCCGCCGACCCCTATTGCCCAACACCTCCAGAGGAACCAGCTTTCCAGGACTGGATCTTACACAGCACATGGGTACGGGCCACTGAGGGCTACATGGAGGCACAGCACTGTGTAGGACAGCCCACCAAAGGCCAGACAGACAGAAACTGGATTGCCATAGAGCAACTGCCGGGGTGGCTCCCATGCATAGTCTGTTCTTGTCACACAGCCCAGGGAATACTACCCAGGGTCTTATTCCTAACCTACCCAGCACTTTCCGTCACAGACCAAACCATCAAACCATCTGTACACCTGAAACACTCCCAAGCCCATGCTCCCAATTCTCACAGTTGACACTTCCCCCGTCTTCATGTTAACAAAAACAAACAAACAAACAAACAAACAAACATCATTTTAACAAATAACATGATCGATTACAGTAGGGTTTTCAGGGCTAAGATAAATGAGATAACGCCACAGGATTTAAACATTTATGATGTTTGGTGACTTGTGTGAGGTACTACAATCTTACACAAGGCAACGTAGTTTTAAAAAAATTAACCACTTTCCACAAAAGGTTCTGCTCAGCGTCCTGCTTGCGAAAAAGGACTACAGATTCTGGATGGAGAAGGTGAGCTTCGGCAAGCACGGCTTCTGGTTGGTCCAGGAGCTACATGACCAGTCTTCTCTCTGCTGATGCCTACCCTCCAAAAGCTGGGCCCAGCCCCTCATCTTCCTTGGGTCATACCGTATGACTAACCCATGGCCTTCTTTTCAATCTCAAAACACCAGAGCCAGCTCACCCACATGAACATCCATGGACAGGCAATCCTTAACCTCTGTAGGAACTAATTAAGACTGTCCTCTCACGCCCACAGAGAAGAATGGCACTCGGGCAGAACGACCCCACGCCTGTGTTACTAATGTACCTGGTACCCTGCCACACACAAGTCCAGGCACATATCCACAGTGTTGGCTGGCCACTCTCTGGCAACTCTGATATGACACACGGACTCGAGAGGCCAGGCCAGCAGTTAGCATAGTGCCCCCAAGCCAGATTTGGGCAACAAGGGGTCTGGTTTTTGTTTGGGCTCAGAGAGGCAGGTATTAAAACAAAACAACAACAACAACAAAAGGCCCCAGAGAGTATCCTATCCTGGCCAAAGGAGAAGAAATGCTTACAAGACTACCTGAAAATGCTGTGAGTTCATCCCTATCCCCCGTCCCAGTGGCAACCCCAGGCAAGCCATGTGAGGCCTTAACACCACCATTCTCTGCCATACTGTCCTAGGCTCCCCCATCGGTGCCTTGGCTAGCTGTGTGGCTGAACGATGCCTTTAGGAACCCTAGCCCTACCTACACGGACTGCTCCAACTCCAGCAAGTTGGTCCGCACCCTTCTAAACCTTAGCGCCTGCAGTCAGAGCCTGTCCTTAGGGCCCTGACCTCCATTCGTTCCAGTAAAACAACAACAGAGTAGCACACTGTCTTCTGGGACATTGGTAAAGATGAGCAGAAAACCAAAGGGGAGTCTGGCTTGCCTGCACAGAGTTCACAAACCATGCCCATTGCCACCCCTCCTCCAGCTACACCTCCTCTTTCCTGAAAAAGAGTTACCCGCTTTAACTGGAACCCTGAGGTTTGTTTGCTTTGGCTCTTTCTGATTGTTTTTCTGTTTCTTGGGACAGAGTCTCACATAGCACAGGCTGGTCTCAAACTCTCTCTATGTAGAGGAGGATGACCTTCCGAGTTTTGATCCTTCTGCCTCTACCTCCTAAATGCCGGGAATTTGAGACGGCAGCACCACACGCAGCTTATCTGAATAGTGGGGAGGGAACCCAGGGCATCATGCGCCCTAAGCAAGCACTGTAGCAAGGGAGCTACAACCCAGTACACCTTCGTCAGCTGACCTTTGAGAAGGGTTCAGCACTCAATTCAGCCACGCTGGGTTGGGAGTCTCCTACCTGAGAAACTCAGCTCTCTCCTCTGAACACCGAAGAGGGCCTCCATCACTTCTAATTATTGGAATGTGCTGCTGATGTCCCTAGCGTTCTCTAATGCTCACTTGCTTTGGCTGTAGCCTGTAGTCCTCTTCTGAAGTTCATCTTCCTTCCTGTCTGGGCCAAAAAAAAAAAAAAAAAACAAACTCTCGCTCTCTACCTTTGCTTGTTCCCCACTAATGCGGCTGGCTCCACTGAGATTCTGGCCTACCTCAGAGGCCTGACATGCTGCTTATCTCGCGCTAACCCCGAGTTTCCTTCAGTGGACTTTTCCGGGGTCCTCGGGGGGTCTTGTGGGATGGAGGAATAAATAAATACACCTCTGATCAGGGTTTGGATTAAAGCACCCCCCCACCTGTGTCTCACTGTCCCTAGAGGGGCTAGGAATGTGTAGAGCCCAGCTGGTAGAAAGGCCTGGGGTCCTTCCCCAGGTCCAAATCACGTGTGCGTGCTGGTGCACACAGGCAATCCCAGAGGCAGGAGGACTGGGGAGTTCAAGACTACCCTTAGCTAGTGAGTGAGTCCAAGGTCAGCCTGGGGTAAATAAGACACTGTCTCAAGAAGAGCAGGGCGGGGAGGGGAGAGGAGGGAGAGAAAGCAGGGCTAGAGAAATGGCTCCACAGTTTGGAGCTCTTTCCGCTTTTGCAGAGTCAGTGACCCGCACCCACTGGCCTTTTATATCTCCCAGAGGTGACTTGTCTTCTGACCTCAGAGGGCCACCGGGTACACACGAGTACAGACATGGGGTGCAAGCGTGCAAAACATTCATTAAAGAGAATTATTATTATTTTTTTTTTGTTGTTAAAGAAAAAGCACTCCTGACATCAGGCAAGAACAGGCAGTGACACACAGCACTGGTCCCAGCACTCAGAAGACAGAGGCGGAGTCTCTGGAGGAGGCCACCCTGGTCTGCACAAGCTCTAAGCCAGTCGGAGCTGCGCAGTGAGCCCCGGTCTCAATCAGGCAAACGGAACCCACGGCCTCGAGCTGCTCAGCTTGCTAACGGTCAGTGACACGGATCTAACCCCCATATCATACACTCAGAAAAATGATCCTTGGGGCCACTGTGCCCCAGAAGGGCCTGTGAACCCTACAATCAGAAGCACCTATCACCTGTATGTACATATGTATCTGTGCCTCTGTGGGCAAGGACTTAAGTTTACATGCCATTCATTTTACACACACACACACACGTACAATCATGTGTGTACATGATTGTATACTCACGTGCACACATGTGCGCACACATGCACAGACACACATATGTACATACATGCACGAACACATTCATAAGCGCACACATGCATACATGCATCTGAATACTTGTGCATACACACACAGGCAGGAACAAACAGACATACATACATTCACATACATGTACATGTGTGCGCGCATACACACACACACACACACACACACCTTCAAACAAACACACTCCTCTGCATCAACGTACAATGACAGGCACTGGAGATGGTGCTTGAACTCTCCATATCCTGTCACCTCCTGGGAACAGCACTGCGCCTGTCCAAACTGACGGGACTGCTAGGGGGCTGGGCTCCACACCGGGTGCGCGCGCACCCTCAGAGGAGCCTCCATGCTTGTACAGGCCTTCCTGTTCTAAAGGGCATGAACCTGAGGACAGTGAGTCATCACTGCACAAAAGAAGCAACTTCGTCCAAAACTTGAAAGGTTCCTCGAGAGATTTCTCTGCCCTCCCTCCTCGGTCCTTCTATAAAGCAGCCAGGATTACCCATCCGCCTTTGCAAGATGCCATCCTCACGTCCCACAACTGGGGCAGTTTATCGGTTTAACCCACTGGTTAGAAAAAAAAAAAAAAAAAAAGAAAACCAACCGAACCCCCCGGCAAAAAAAAAAACCCTTTTTTGGTTTTTTATAACGTATGTCCTAACTCCACCTGGGCCTAGCACTGAGCCCTTCACCCTGTCAGAAAGACTAAGAAGAAACTCGGCGGGAACTATCATCTTGTCTTATCATTGCAGAGAGACAAAACCCACCCAACCCTTCAAATTCCCGAATAGACCGTCCGCCTTCTTAGAGGTGGAGGAGGATGCGGAATGGCCACCTTCATGGGTGTCACAGGTACTGAGTGTCCCTTACACCACTTACTCTAAAGAGTCACACAAAGGGAGGTAGGGGCGGGCTGGACACTGGATTTGTTGTTGTTCCATCTATGTCCTGAACCATGTACACGAACGTTCCACTGGCACAGCGCTTCCCTGAGAAATCAGAACCAAATCTCAAACCACATCAAACAGGACTGCCTAAGGACACCATAAGCAAGCTAATGTGGCTTTGATTCTACCCAAGAAGAAAGGGCTGAAACTGAGCACTTACAAGAAACTTCAAAACAGAGGAATACCACCTTGAGTTGGGAAGAAAAGCTATCCCCTGTATGGGGCAGAGAATCATAATAGTCAAGAATGGCCTCAGCTCAACTTCTGACTTAAAACAAAACAAACACACACACACACACACACACACACACACACACACACACAGAAGGGGGAAACGCAGGGCCCACGGGGCAAATCGCTGTGTCACTGCCTGTCCCACCAGAGTCACAGTATTGATACCGAATGGTGCTCGTCAACCTTAACTCCACAGTCAAATGATCAAAACTGCAACCGAGTAGGTCAGACGGACAACGGGAAGCCCTCTCCAACAATTCCTCAATGCCCACTCGAGGATCTGCCGGTTCAGGGGTAAGGTCGGGAAGCCGCAAGTATGGCTGTTGGCGCTTTTCTGTCTCACCTACTGAACTCTGGCTAAAATGGAATGTGACAGAACAGAATGTCTCCCTGGGCTCCACCTCCAGCCCGCCCCTACCTCCCTTTGTGTTTCAGTGCCGCGTCTGTCCATTTGGATTTAAAACCAGAGGCGACCCAAAAGCTAGGTGTTCCCCCTAAGACACTCAGCAACTCGAGTTTCTCTCTCGCAGAGCCAGGTTCCCACCCCTGCATGTCCCGCGGAACAACTGCAAGGATTAGCAGAAAGGGAACGGGCTCAAGAGCTTTGAAAATGAAGCCTCTTAGATTACTTTCCCGTTCTCCTCAGACACATTGGCACCTTTCCCTGCTACTCATAACTAAACAGTTAAATATTTGAGCAGCTAACTCAGGGGCCTAGGCAGCCATGCTGAGGAACACGTCGTTGCTCAGTAAAGGAAAACAGAGACGCGTTCAGTGAGGCAAGGTCCACTCACCAATAGGGGGCCTGAGGGCCAGCTCGGCCGAGGTCACGGGGAATCTGGTCCTTCTGTGCACTCAGGCTAAAAGTCAGCCTTGACTTTCCCTACTCTCACCCCCACACTCCTTTCCAAAGATATCCAGAGGGTAAGAACTTGTGGCAGGTTGACTAGAATCCTCCCAAATTTGTTCATCCACGTCTGAGAGTGGACTTAGTTTGGGAGGGTGTAAATTAACCATGCTGGCAGAGGATTAGGGTGGGTGCTCAGATCAATGAGAGGTAAGAGGCCAGTCATGATTACAGGCACATACCTGCAATGCCAGCTATTCAGGAGGCTGAGGCAGGAGAATCTCGAGTTTCAAAACCAAGCTGCAGGGACTGGAGAAACAGCTGTGCAGTTAAAAGCACTCATAGTTTTTGCAGGGGAGCTAGGTTCGCTTCCCAGCACCTACATGGAGGCTGATAACCTCCAGTCTAAGAATCTGAAGCCCTCTTCCGGCCTCCACGTACACCAACTACACAAGGAGTGCATACACATACAAAACAAGAACCTTAAAAACAACAACAACAAAGCAACATGAACTACAAATTAGATCTTGTCTTAAAGGAGAAAAGGGGGGAAAGAGAAGAGAAGAAAAAAGCAGAGAACGGAGAGCTGGAAGAAAAGGTAGAAGATGAAGGAAGAGGAAGAAGAGGAGAAAACAGCACTGATACACGTGCAACGAGGCTTTTAGAAGATGGAGACAGAGACCAGAATGACATAGCTCTGGGGCAATGAATCTCAGGCA
Source organism: Rhombomys opimus (assembly GCA_010120015.1). Lineage (NCBI taxonomy): Eukaryota > Metazoa > Chordata > Mammalia > Rodentia > Muridae > Rhombomys > Rhombomys opimus. The sequence goes on from REGO01000005.1 coordinate 10,262,461, forward strand.
CTTCCGGGAGCCACCAGAAGACGCTTAGGCAGAGACAAGAAGGGACCCTCCCTGGAGATGTACAAAGAGTGCGTGTCCTGCTGGCACCCTGAGCTTCCAGAATCGTGGTTAGGACACATTTCTGTTGCTTTCAGCTACACTTGGTTGGAGCAGCCTTTCCAAACGCTGTAACACACCTCACCCACGTGCCATGACCAGCCTGGCAGGGCCACCTGGCTGCCTGCAACCCTCTCCCTGGAGACTCCTTAATTCCCCCATCACCCCGGTACATCTGCTTTAACACAAGCCAGTCATTCCTGAGAATGAGTCCCCACGGTGTCCAACCCACTCGCGCTACACGGACAGTCATGGGGGGAGCCTTCAGCCTTCAAAATCTGCTCAGGTCTTTGCTTTGCTGCTCCTCTGCACAGCAGGAGTGCCCCCCCCACACACACACACACACCAGGCAGGCTCTGCCTCAGGCCTGAGGAGGAGTCTCCCAGCTGTCTACAGCTCTCGACATCACTTCCACCTACCAGTCTCTCAAATGTCACCTCCCCAGAAGGCCTCTTCCTCAACGCACTGCCACCCACACAAACAATCTGTAAATCACTGTCCTCGTGATCCTACGCCTTCATGATGTTTCAAATCCATCAGGATAGCGTATTTTACGTAACTAGCTGTGCCTTGAGGAAGGATGAACAGGAATTCTGGTTTTGACCCCACTTGCAGTCCCCAGAACTTGCAGAGGTCACAGGTCAGGCATTCACAGAGAAAAAAAGTGTATCCTTAAAAATAATGTGCCAGCCAAGGAAGCAGAGGCTGGCGGACCTCTGTGAGTGTGAGGCCAGTCTGATCTACACAGAGTCCAGGACAGCCAAGGCTACACAGAGAAACCATGTCTTTAAAGAAAACAAAAAACAGGCAATGTGCCAGCAAGATTATGGTGGTCCATACCTCTACCCCTAGTGCTCAGGAAGCTGAAGCAGGAGGATGACAGGTTCAATGCCAGCTGAACTATACAACAAGAACCTTCCTTTCCAAAAGTGTTATTATTAAATGTTATTAAATGATATATTTTTCTTTCTCTTATTATTATTTCTGCTGCATATGCCCCTGCCAGGAGAAGCAATCCCTGTTTGGATCTAGACAACTTTTGCTCTGAACACTAAGAAGTGGACAAATCTGTTTGTTGTTTGTTTTCAAAAGAAGGGTTCAATCTAGATTTTGACATTAAGCTAATCTTAAAAACGTGGTACATGCTGAACAAAACATATATGCAGGCCAGATTCTGCCTACAAGCCGTGCCTTCACAATGTCTGCCTGACAGAAAAAGATGCAGGAAGGGCAAACACAGTAGGTTCAGGGTATACTGACTTAGATACAAGAACAAGAAGGCGGGGCTTGGGGGTGGAAAAGGCCCAGACATTCTGATGAAGGGAAGGTAATATAAGCATGCCTCCTCAAATTTTGCTAACACAGAAGGCTGAAAGCCACAGTGCCAAGGCAACAACCCTAGGCCCTGGAGAGAACCTTTTAGACAAAACAAATGTGAGACAGCCCAGATTCAGTTCTGGAAAGTGCATGAGGCTGTGTCTGGGTGAACTGGGACCTATAAGCTGGTCCCAGACAATGTCAAGGCTGTCACATCTTTACACTTGTCAGGAGCCAACCTGGACACAAGGACCTTCCTAGCCAGCCACTCCTCTCGTACCACCAGCCTAAAAGACTGTGGTCACCACCGACCTCCCCCAGGAACTGGGGCATCCTCTCTGCAATGTGCACACGAATCCCTGCTGCCCCAAACAGGCAGTGCTAGCGGATCCTGAACTTCTTCCCGGTGGCCCGCAGGGCAGCAGCTGTCCACGTCACAGAAATGGGAACCGGGGACTGGAGAGATGACTCGGAGTTTAAGAGAGCTCTCTCTGTTCTTGAGGAGGATCTAGGTTCCGTTCGCATCACCCACAGGGCGGCTCACAACCATCCTTCACTCTGGTTCCAGTGGCTGTGATGCCCTCTTCTCCTTCACAAAGCACCGAACACTCCTGTGCTACACAGACATACGTGCTGGCAAAACACGCCTACACATAAAATATAAAGTAAATGTTGAAAAAGAAAAGGAGGGAGAAAGGAAGAAATGGGAGCGGGGAGGTCGCTTAAGGCATCCTTCAAGTTGGTCCCGTGGTTTTTTGGTGTTGGTGGTGGTGATGGTAGTTTGGTTTGGTTTTTTTTACAGAAAAATTGGATCTTAAGAAAGGGATAATGAGACCACTGTGAAACCTGCTGGGGCCAGAACTCAGATAGCGACCTACCATGTACACTTCATGTCAGCGTGTGTCACACGTGTCGATCCTCAAGACACATGAGTAACCAAGAAAGAGGATACTCCTCCGACACCTCATACCACAAGGCTGTCAAAGGCTCCCGTGGCCCCATCTACAACACACCACGGCGGAAAGCAAAAGTGCCCTAAGTCACCCTGAACTCCGCCTCTGCCGGCCCACCTGAGGACCGAGTCAGGCGACAACCCGCTTCCTCCGAGAAGGATGTCCCACAAGCAAAATGCACACACTACCATCATTAAGGGACGTGCAGGCCTGGCCCATCTGCCTCTATCACGAGACTGAATAAATGGGTTTGGGCTATACCCTGGGTCACAGGAGAAGACATAGGGCCTGCATTGCTTTCGCATCTCCCTTCCACATAGCTCTGCCTTTCTTGCTAGAAAGAAAATCGGGGAAGGGTTTTGTTTTGTTTTGTTTTGTTTTTTCTTTTCTCTTCTTTTTCGGCAGAGGAAGCGATGTGGGTGGATGCAGCCAGGGAAGGGAAGAACCCAGGAAGAAGAGAGGCCAGCCAATCTCTCAACTGAGGAGAACCTACAGAATCAATGGTGGTCTCTCTGGGGCCTCGTTACTCCTCACAGGCCAAGTCTTCCTTACTCCCCTAAGCACCACCCAAGGGGGCTGGGGACCATCTCATTCCGAAACTGAAGCTTAACTCTTCCTTCTCCAGCTCCTGCTTGCAAGCTCACGCAGGCAGAAAGACACCGAAAAGAGCTTGGGAGGACGGTCCCAAGGCATAAAGGACACAAGGCCAAAACGAAATCAATGCCAGAGGAGCCCGTGACAGCCTCCAACTGGTCACCCTTAAACCACGGTGCTGTAATGAGGTTTCCCTTCCAGAAACGGGATCCGCTGACTCCTGATTCAAAGGTGCTGGGGTCTGAAGGCAAAACCCACTATTCTTCAAACAGCCACTCTGCAGAGATGTCCCATGAGCAGTTATAGGAGAGCCGGAGTTCAGCCTTGCCTTATCCCAGCTTTCTAGGGTCACATATCCGCTGCGCCTTGAACACAGGTCCCATGAGCAGCTTACTACTCACCTCACATGTGATATGCACCTTAACTATTCTCTTAGCTGCCCCCCCATCTCCTGGAGAACGGCAGCTCTCCTCAGCCTCTCCCCCACATAGGACTTCCTCATGTGTCCATTTTAAGGAACCGAGGAGCGCTTTACGGAGAGAAGAAGGGAAAGTTCCCGCATGCAGAAAGCCCACTCCCCAGGGAGGATGCAGGAGAGGGTCATTTCGGCACTTGTTGGAAGAACACAGGCTGGAGCATGATTAGAAGAGTCTGTCAGCTGTGAACATGGAACAGCACCATCTTCCCCACGGCCACCCCACTCCGAGTCCTCCCTGGGCCAGCAGCAGCCGACACTGGCCCAGGCAGGGCTCGGGACACAACACACAGAGGAATGCACACACGACGTGGACCCCCAAGGTAGGAGAGGGGCCCAGGCAAGGGCGGGAGCTCCACCTCTGGGAATGGATTTGATGTCAAGTGTCAGCAAGTAAATTGCTATTGGCTTCTCAATAAGCAGCGGTACTGAGTTAAGCATCTCCCTGTATTGTGCAGGCTCTCACAGACTCAATACGGCAGTATTGACAGCACAATCACACAGTAATCCAGCCTCCTCTAATACCTACACTTCCTCAATGAAAATACACTTCCCTCCTGGACATCCTCCCATTAGCTTTGGGCTGGAAATCTCTGGCCTCGCCCCTCCCCCGCCCCTCAACTGCCCCCAGCCTGCGAAACTGGCAGCTGGCCCCCAAATGGCCCAGCCAAAGGGAACATCCCAGCCAACGGATTGTCAGGGCCCAACCGAAAAAGATAAACAGTCAGAGACCTACAGGAAAAGGCCTGTTCTCCCCATCTATAAATCACCGGCGGGAAGGAAAGAGAAGTGATTCAACTCTGTAAGGGTAAGGCTCTCAAGCAGTTGCAGAGAGACACTGGCGGTCCCCTGCACAGCGAGGGATGTCCGCTCTGGGGAGACGCACGGCTTCCAAGTTTCGGGGAGACAAAGGAACTCAAACTTTTCCCGACTCGGGTCGGTTGTGAGGCCTCTGCGTGCTTCACGCTCTTGCAGCAGGGCTATGGCATTTCCGTAGCGACAGTGTCCACATCCCAGCACTTGGGTGTACACAGCAGAGCGTGCTAATTTAACATGACGGACTTGGCAAACGCAAGCTGTTTTTCAGAGCCATTTTTTATGACTTTCACAACAACCTCAAATAGGCAGGAGACAAACTGTTGTTAAAGAGACCAAGGAAACTGAAGGCAAATAAAAAAATTAAGGCTGGGTGTGACAGCCCAAGCCAAAAATCCCAACACTCAGGAGGCTGAGGCAGGAAGATCAGCCATTTGAAAACATCCCGGGATACACAGAGGCTCTGCCTCAAAGAAACACATACATACATACATACATACATACATACATACATAGACTGAGAAGATCAGCCATTTGAAAACAGCCTGGGATTAATAAAGGTTCTACCTCAAATAAACAAACACATGCATGAATGTGCGCATGCACACACACACACACACACACACACACACACACACACACACTTGAATGTACCAGACATTAGGAAGTCAGAGGCAAGTGGATCTCTGTGAGGCCTTGGAGTTTGAGGCTAGCCTGGTCTACACAGGGAGCTCCAGGACAACCAGGACTACATAGAGAGACTCTGCCTCAAATAAATACATAGATAGATAGATAGATAGATAGATAGATAGATAGACAGACAGACAGACAGAAAGACAGACAGGTGATCTGCTCAAGGTGACACGGCAAGTCAGCAGTGGACCTGACATTAGAGGCAGACGGCTCAGCCGGGTATTTCTGTAGGGAGCCAGGTATCTATTTTAGGCCTTGTGGTCCACATCCTCGTGAGGCTCAGATTCGCCATGCTGCACCATGAAAGCCGCCCTAGACACAGAAATGGCCAAGCACGGCCATGTGCCAACAAATACTGATGGGCACAAACAGGTCCCCTACAGATTTCCATGTATCATGTGACAGTATTCTTTTTTATGAACACACGCACGCAACATTTTAAAATGTTTTTTTTTTTAATCATTCTTAATCCAAAGGAAATAAGAAAACAGGAACGGGGAGGGGGATAGGTCTGTTTTAACAGCTACAGTTTGCCAATTCCAGGCCACGGAGAGACTTCAAGATCTTGAAAACACTACATCTATAAGGATAAACAGTGATCATTCTCAGGCTCATGCAATTTTGACTTTGTGTTCCAATCAAAACCACTTGATTGCAGGAAAATAGGGGGAGGGGGAGGCATGCTTCATAGCAACCTGTATCAAAAAATTTTAACTAAAAGGTTGGAAGAAAAGGTGTAAAGCGACTTGATTATTAAACATCAAACATAAAAACAGGGGCCTCCCATACCCGACAGCAGTAACAGCTGCTCGGCCCGTAACAGGCGAGCACAGTGTTAAGACTCCAGCAGAAACACTTTTTATGGGGATTTCGGCACGAATTTCAAAGTAAAGAAATTTTCCATAAACACTCCATGCGTGCCTCAGCCGGTGGCAGCTGGTTTCCTAGGTTAACTGCAGAAGGCATTTGCATAACCAGCAAGTGAAGACCCCTTAAACACAGTATTAGTGGGAAATGATACCTTCCCTTCCATCACACACACACACACACACACACACACACACACACACACACCCCGAGGCACCAACCCCTGAACCAAGGAAGTTAAGTTCAGCAAGCAGAAATCTGGCTGGAAAAGAGTTAATGCCCTTCCAGGCGGGGATCTGATAAATGGCTGTGTGGAAAGCAGGTTCCCTCACTTTGAGATATGATGTCACTAACCTTTATTGATCCACTATCAGAGAACTTTGCTTATCTCTCTCCTGTGATATAGTACCTCTCCTGCACTCAACTAGTGTTTAATACACTGCTGGAGCCTTACCCTGCTCATCCCTCAACACTGTGGGGCATGGCTGCCACGGGGGGCAATATTTTACAGCCAGGGCTTGCCAGCACCCAGGCTTCCCAGAGACAGGCGAAGGAAACGCCCACTACTGCCACGTCCTTCTCTGAAGGTAGGTTGACAGTGGGCCTGGGAAGGACAAGAAGGGACGGGGAACCTGAGGCAGACCCTGAGACCCTCTGGCACAGTTGCAGTCCGAGTCCCCTGGCCACTGCCCTCCTTATTTTGTGTTCCTTCCTAGCAGGAAAAGGCAACTGTCGGGCATCCGCATTCCCTGGTGGACACTCACGAGCCCCTCCCAGTCAGCACTGGTTTTCAGAGCAAAGAGCTGTCATGGTCATGCCTTCCGGTGGGCTCAAGACCTCAGGGCAGGGGGTGAGGGAGTGTGAAAAAAAAAAAAAAAAAAAAAAAAACAACGACGGCGCAGCAAGCAAGCAAACAAAAAACAAAGAAGAAGAAGAAGAAGGCAGAGAACTCACTGGGATTCCTTAAGACAACAGGGTTCCACAGCCTGGGGCGACATGGCTGCCACACACCAGGTTAGCTGTCCCCACATGGCCGCACAACCCACGGGCAAACACTGCATCGGCACAACCCATGCCACACACAAGGGGGAGGAGTACCAAGTGCCAACAGACAGGGGCTGTCACAACTGAAGATCCACTTCCTGCCTCGGAGAGCCTTGGGAAATGGCTCCCTCCGTCCTTACCAACCTCAACTGGCCTCTCAGACTGAGCCAAGATCCTAGCCATTACTGTCCCCCATCCCCCATCCCCCATCCCCACACCCAGAAGGCTTTGCCTGCCCCGTCCCATCCCTGGGAACAAGGGCAGTAGGCCTCCCGGAGAAAGCTAGCACAGCCTGCCACTGGCCCCAGGGGCACTCAGAATTTGCCTAATTGAACATTAACAAGTTGCTACAATAAAGTTCCTCTGTTGTGAGCTGGAAACTTTTTGGGCAACAACAACAGAAGTCTTGTTACAAACTGCTCTCAAAGCCAGCCTTCAGCCCCGGCAGGTGTGAACAAGATTTAAACCCCTCCTCCAATACAATGCAGTCCAAACAAAGGCGAAAGTCAACCTCAGCTTCCTGGGGTTTCTCCTTGTCTAACATCATCTTCACTCACTCAGCCTGAGGGAGCCAAAGCAATGCGCCTAGACTTCCTGGCCTCCGCATGCTGCCATCTTAAGTATCCCTGCTTCTCTACTCTGCCCCTCCTTCCTCAAGGCATCAGGTAGGAAGGGGAGGCCTCTCTCTCTCTCATCACCTTCTACCTACTCCTATACCATCCATGGGGTCCCCTAATTCTGCCAGCTGAAGAACCCCAAGAGCAAGCTTCCTACCCGATCCAGTTACCTCAAACTTCTTGCACTTGAAGGCTAGGCAGAAGAGGAAACACAGCCAAGAGAGGAAGAGAAAGACTAGAACCTTCCTTTTGGACATCAAGTCACAGAGTCGAAGCTGGCCTTTATTTTAAAGACCTCCTGACAGTTCCTTCCACGGAATAACTGAGAACAGACAGGCCTCCAAAGACTGGATTTTCCATCAAAAAAAAAAAATATTTTATGTGTGACACCAGAAGTAGAACACAAACACATGTGTTGGACAAAAGAGAAGGAATTATCCTTTCCATTGATTTTTCCCCTTTCTTTCTTTCCTTTCTTTCCTTCTTGTTTTAGCCTCCTTCTTCTTTTGCTCTGGTATATTAGAAAGAACCCAACATTTATCTGGAGATTTCTTCCCAAAGCCAACCACAGAAGCAGGACTTGAAAAGGGCTTATCGGACAAACGATTTGCTCACACAGCCACTACAGGAAGTGGGGATCCCAGCAGGGAATGCTGAAGTCTTACTATCCCTGAGCGGCCAGTCTCCGGCAGCTCTTGTGACTTCCCTTCAGACAAGTGAGGGGGAGGCCAGAGAAGACTGGCAGAGAAGGAACCATAACAAAAGCTACAACGGGCACAAAAGTATTCTCCCTCCTTCATTCTACCAATCCAACGAGGCAAATGCAAAGCAACCAGGAAACCCAATAAGGGGGAGGGGAGCGTTCACATGCACTCACGGCTAGTCCACCTACATCCTTAGCGAGGCTTTCCTGGCTTTCCTGTCCTCTTCCGCCTACTCTCGGGCTTGCTTGGGTGTTTTAATGATAAAGCACAGAAAGCCTAGATTTTAATAAAAACTTCTTTGCTCTCCTCGTGTTAAGGGTTACATTGAATACCGTTTTTTGCATAATTTTAAAGAGGAAGGCAATCACGAAACATGCCGAGGATGCCGAATGCCTCCTCACCCTTCTCCACCTCCAATACTCCACCTCAGCATACTCTTGGATGGCCTAGAGCCCATCCAAGGGTAAGCTGAAGACCGGGGGGCATCATGGCCACCATGATGGAAGCTGTTTGCCAACAACTCCGACTAATGAGTCTTCCAGCATGAAAACAGATCCTGTAAGGAGACTGATTTCATTTTCCTCTACGGCCCCTTCTCCTGCAGAAATGCAAGGCAAGCACCTCTCAGGACCCCACAGAAGGGGAGCAACCCCCTTAAAAACACCAGCAGAAAGGTTCAAAGGCTCAAGTCCTCTTCCAGGTAGCTGGGAGGATGTAATTGGTGAGGCAGGAGATTAGAAATATTGGCAGCCTCTAAGTAAGACTTTAATTTACTGGCAGATCAATAGAGCCGGGGTTATATTGGCAAAGTGTCTACAGCTCTATTGACTCACTCAGATGCCTCTTATCAATTTATCAGAAATCTGGAAGTCAGAAGATATTGTTTGAAAGGAAAAGAGAAAAAGGGGGTGGGAAGAAGAGGAGGAGGCAGGAAGAGCCACAGAGTGGTGGGAAACCAGGGTCCCCAGTGCAGAACGGAGTAGGAAGAATTGACTCCGGCCCACGGTTGCCAATGTGTTTATTCAGAGTTAACTAGCCACTCTTCCTTGCAGGATCCCCCAGCTTGTTCATGGGATTCCATTTCCCATAATCCTCCAGAGGTGAGAGGGGTGGTGGCTTGGCAGCGGATCGCTTCCTCCGGGTTCAGTGCCACTTGCCTAAGCTGCAGTCACAAGAAAGCCCCTCCTGCTCAACCTGGGGTTTGTTTTATTTTGTTTGTCTTGCTTTCGACTGCCTCTCCAGCTATGCCTCAGCCTGAAATCCTCTTAACTTCTTCTTCGCTAGTCCACTTAAAAAAAAAAAAAAAAAGTAAATGTAAGGGAGATAGTTACCCTACTATCCCACGCTGCCAAAAGGTCACAATGACTCTGTGAGACTAACAGGACATGTGGTCTCAAGATGCATGACGAGAAAAGACTTGGGCTCTATAAATCATCACACGGGGGTATGGAGAAGTTATCACAAACAGTTAATCTTCATATGAAAGGGTTTCGAAATATCCCAGGTCACTAAGAAAAGAAAAATGTCAAGGGAAGAAATGTAAACATTAGCACTTCAAGCCTGGGCGTCCATACCAGTGAAACCCGGAGGTTCCCAAGTATTTCTGCCCAATAACTCTAGGGGGCAGGTCAGGGAAGAAACGGAGGATCTGGAGCATTCCAATGATCAGGAGGCCAAAGGGGAAAGCGATTTTCCTTGGTTTGAAGGAACCACAACTGGCCTGTGACGATCCATTTTGGTCCCTGCCTCATACAACAAATTTCTGCTTAATTGCTGTTTTGCATCTCGTTGAGACATCGAGTAAACAGTACTTAAGTGTTTCCAGACAAAAACAATAACTCACTAATGACTAAGGCACTGCTAATTAAAATGCCCCTGTGATGGCGTGACTGGACTCAGGGCCACCACAAGGAACAGAACTGCCCAGGCCTCGAACACATGAACCAGAACCCAACCATGCACAGGGAGGGGAACGACCTGTTCCTCTGTGGGTCAGAGCGGCCCTGTGGTGGAAAGGAAGGTAGCCACTTCCAGGAACTGAGGAGAGGGTGTGGAGTTCAGTGGGAGGCGGTGTGCATGTTCTAGAAGGACGCCAGCATGCTAACACAGGGCCCATCCCATAAGCTTCTGGGCAAGTGGGTGGCCTGCCACAGTCCTCAAGACTGTGAAATAAATAAATACCCCTTCTAGAAGGCAGGAGCCTTGCAGACACCATAATGTGCTTTCAAGGCTCCAGAGTTCAAGTCCCTTTCCAAAACAAGCAAGCAAACAAACAGAATGGAAAAGAAGGAAAGGGGTGTGTGCTACCATTTGGCAGAGCTAAAGGGCCACCTTAACTCAGTTCCTAGCTTTCCAAGTGCACCTGACAGAGTCCAGGGGCCTAGCAAACACTTGCTCCACCAGACAAGAGAGCGAAACATCCAAAAGCCTTGTGCGAGTGGCCTCCTCAAAGCAGAGAAAAAGAAGGCTAGCCAGGCTCCAGGCTTGCAAATGACTTTACCGTCCTCCTCCTAGGGCAGGTTAAAGACCTGCCAGTTAGCACCAGGAAGGGGGTGGAGGGAAGTAACTGAAACCACAGGGGCCCTAATACCCATTTGTATTCACACTCAGACACTTTAGGGATGTAAAATGGGAGAGGTCGAACTGTTTACATTCACCTAATGTCCAATATACAAATCAGTGCAGGCTCCTTCTATGCAGGAAGTGGCCAGTCAATTTCTCAGACCCCCACCCCATCCCAATACAGTGCTACCACAACTCTCTTCCTGCCCGGACCATTTTGTCACTGGGCCCATCTTAATTCTGTCCAACCAGGCCACAGATGCTTTCTGAGAAAAGCCCAGATGGCCCTCAATCATCAGAGGATACAGTGAAGCAACTCTCCCACCTACCAACGCAAGCCATCACCTCCATGGAGAGGTGGTTTTGGGGGCATCAGATGCCACCCCTACCCACCTACCAGGGCCCCACAAAGCTCATAATGGCCTTGAAGAACCTGGCTAAGGGCTTTAGGGTCTGATCTAGGAAGCCATTTCCTCTCCTTTCTGGTCCTCAAAGACCACTGCTGTTTAAGAACTGCTGTTTAAGAACTCAGGGAGACAAGCTCCTTTTCAAAGCCCCTCCCCACAGCATCTTCAGGTCTTGGCCAAGGGAACTGAAGCTATTTGATGTCCTAATGCAAAGCCAGATCATATCCTAGAAAAAGTTTCAACTTGACTGGGAAAGGGGTGGGGAGGGGGGTCACGACACTCCTTTTAAATGCAGATTTGAACTTTTCACCCAGGGTCAGACAGCTGCAATGCTGGGTCCCCAGCAGAGGTCAGTCCAGGGTCCTTCTACCTCACACTTCAGTTTTTCTTCCTTTCTTCCTTCCTTTTCTTTTCTTTTCTTTCTCTTCTTCCTTCTTTCTTTCTCTTTTTGCTTTCTTTTTCTTCCTTTCTCTGTCTTCCTTTTTCTTTCTTTCTCTTTTTCTTTCTCTTTTTCTTTCTTTCTGTTTTTTCCCTGTCTCCCCAGGGGGGCAGACTGTTAAAGGAATTAGATACCTCCCTGCTTCAAAAGCCCAACACACACACACACCTCTTGGTTTACCAAGGGCACAAATTCCACTAGCCTCCCAGAGGGAGCCCTTGGATGGGCTAAGAGGAGAAATTGATGAGTGACCTGGGTCATACCTAAGTACAACTGCTCTTACCACGGGCTCTAAGGAGAGGGGTGGGGGTGGCTGTGGTGTGAAGGCAGAAACGCCTAACTCCACTCTCGTGGAAGCATACTCCTCAAGACACATGCCTCTCACGGCACTTCTTTCTGACAGATGGTTCGCCCGGCTTTTACCTTACAAAGAGCTTTAATGTGAGGTTGGAGAGCCTGCTCAGTGGTTAAGAGCATTGGCTTCTCTTAGAGAGGACCAGGGCTCAGTTCCTAGTACAGACATGGCAAAGCTCATAACTGTCTAGTTACACCAGTTCCAAGGTATCAGACACCCTTTTCTAGCACACAAATGGTACAGACACACACCTAAGAGAAACCCCAAACACATAAAATTAAAATATATGAAAAGGAGGCGGGAAAAGCCGCCACTGGGGCGGTGCTGGCTGTGTCAGCACTCAGGAGGCCAGATGGTTCTCTGGGCGTTCACAGCCAGCCCTGTCTACAGTGAGTTCCAGACCAAGGCTACATATTGAGACCCTGTCTTTACCGAAAGGGGTGGGGGGTGGGGGGGATTGTATTATCCAAAGGACTTAGATTGCTCAGGGTTCAGGTAAGACCTCCAGCACACACACATGTACCAAGGACTGCTTCTGCTATCCCACTCCCTACTCACATCCCTTGCTCTTTTAAGTAAGGTCTCGCTGTTGCCCAGACTGGCCTGGAACTCACTTATATAGTCTCACATGCTGACCTTGAACTTATGGCAACCCTCCTGGCTCAACCTTCCAAGTTGTAGGACCCAGGAGTGAGACTCCCCGGTTGGCTCCCGACTGCGTCCTTATCACCCCTTATCATGCCTTTCTCCAGAAGGCATGCAAGAAGCGGTCCCCTTGCAGCCACTGACTTTGGTGCTCCATCTTGGGACAGACTCTTGTAGCAAGAGGGGGCAACTGTCATATTTGACCCTCCCAGTGACCCCAAGGGGGGTGCTGAGAAGCTGTGTGCTGACTCGGCCCACACTCTTGAACCTCAGGAAGGATCCAAGAGTCACTGAGTTCCACCTACTAAAACCTCCAAAGGGCCAGGCTGTCCTTTCACTGCAGACCTGCCCTGTCCACAGCAAGTGGCCTCTGCGTCCATGCCACGTGGCTGATGCAAACAGAGGTGTGCTCTGAGGAGAGAGCACAAGGCCTTGGGGGCTTAAAGCCCAAAGAAAGGCATCTCATTCATAATCTTCAAATCCTGGACTCAGGTTTAAATGGCCACATCCTTAATATACTAATAAACTAATATACTAAGTAAACTGTCATCGTAAAGCTAATTCTGTTGTGCTTTTTAACTTGCCTGGTAAGAACCTTTATAGGAACCTCATTTAAAACTTCATAAAACTGTGTTGTTTCTATTGAGCGCCCTTGTTCCAGAACCTCTGCCTGCCCTTCCTCTTCAGACTGCAAGAGCAGCGTATTCTCCTGTAGGATTGGGATTCTTCCTGTCTGAAGCTACGACACAGACTCCCAGGCACCCACTTCTAACTGGCTGGATCATCTCAGGGTCCCCACCACCAAATTTCAAGTCCTGGAAGAGACAGATCGGCTCTAGAAAGTGGCACACGTTCCTCCGAGATGTCACACCCCATGGCAAGGCTCTGCGAAAGTCAAGGAAAGCTACTGAATACGGGTTAATGGGAAGAAAGCCACGGGGAGGCCAATCAGAGACCCTGGTTTCCTACTATCAAGAGCAGAATGTTCTATCTGAACTTCCTTCCCTTGAAAAATGCCCTGCAGGACACAGACGAGAGTGTTCTGGTTCTCTCTTCCCCTTCCTTCTCTCTCCTCCCTCTCTCACAGAGAGGCGCAGGCACACATGCACTCTCACACTCTTACACTCACACATTCTCTCTCACACACACTCAGACACACACATACACTCACACACACTCATACACTCTCACACACATTCATTCTCTCTCTCTCTCTCTCTCTCTCTCTCTCTCTCTCTCTCTCTCTCTCAGACACGCTCTCTCCCTTCCTCCCAGGAGTGGGATGGGAGAGGCACAGAGGAGGCCCCTTTCCTATTAGGCAGAGCCTATTCTACTACAAGGGATCACAAGGCCAGTCTCATTTCTCTATGTAAATGAACTTTTTAGCCACCTCCTCAAAGAAGAAAAGCCGCACAT
>REGO01000005.1:10277695-10296061 GCA_010120015.1 Rhombomys opimus
CTTTTCCCAGAAGCAAAGTCTAGGGGTATTTCTCAGCATGGGGTTCCTCCTGAAGAAAGCTGGGCTAGGGCAGGAGGAGGGTTCCACACTATTTGATGCTGAGCCTCTCCCAGTTGTATCAGAAAGATAACTTTTCTCCCAGAAGGCCTCGGTGTGGGATGAAAGATCTCTCTGGGTATCATCAGATTCCTCAGCTCAGCTCGTGCCCATAAAAGCGTGGGTGCCCATGACCCACACTGGGCTGTTTTCCTGGGAAAGCTTGCTGGCTGTGCTGGCCAGGCCTGCCAGCAGGGTGGCAGAAAGTCTGGAGGTGGCAGGCCAAGGTTTAACCTGGGAGAGGAAAGGAACCTGGGCTAGGGCTCTACGAGGCCTCTGAGCCCCTCCCCCAGGCTCACATCGGTGGAAGGCCCTGACACTTTATGGGGCCTGCACCCAAGGATGCAGCACCCCAAAGCAGCAGAAACATAAACAGCTCTAGGAAGAAAACCTGATCAAAACACCCATCTGTACCCTCTCCCCTACAAAAAGATAAACACAGCGTTACCAGTTAAGCTACAGAGCCTAAACTCAAAAGATAAAGTGAGGCCTGCACACAGCCATGACTACCAGCCAGCCATAAATCGTGACTGGCCCCAGGCATACAGTTATCTGGGAGGTTGCACTAAAGTAACTTTTAAAATTCTCTCCACCTTATCTGGAGGCCCAGTCAAAGGCACATACATCACCCGCTTAGATCCTGGCCATTAGTATTGCATTTAGACTTTCCAAAACAAGGCCATCCCACTCGGCCCTTCCCCAATTTCCAGGCACAGCTGTGGACTTTCACCCCCTTGACTAACAAAAGGGACCTTGTACACAAAATTAGCCCTAAACCATCAGTCTGTGTGGTGTCAAAAGAGCACCGCTGAGCCCTCGTGTATTTACCCTTTTTCTAGGCCTGGCCAGGGTCCTCTCTGTGTGAGGACCTCCCTGGGGTTCAGAGTTTAGAGACCCTGCTTCCTTGGCTACTGCTCTGGGCATCTGTGCAGTCAAGACCCACCACCCAGAGACAGTGGGAGTGGGGGTTAACGGAAAGAAGGGAGAGAGGAAAAGAGAGAAGAGGGGAGGAAGGAATGGAGAGACTGCCTTAGTAACTGTAGAAAATGACCTGACTTCCAGCCGGAAAGGACAGAGTCAACCCAGATGTCCAATGCGCTGTCAGCTCATACCACAAGTACAGCCAGTCCCAAGAAGGACTGCTATGACCTGCTGATACTTTCCTCCAGACATGTGTGCACGCGTGGTGCTGGCTCTCTAGCCACTGAGGAAACCTGCCACAGACAAGAATGTCACCTCCTCAAATGCTAGTTCACCACTATGCCTCGAAAGGAAAGACTACTGGTTTCCAGACCCTGAAAAGACTACCATGAAATTAAGTCCCCAGAACCACCTGATGACCAGAGTCACAAGGTGCTATCAACTTGCTGAGTTAATTATCTTGTGCCCTTCCCCCCCCCCTCCAGCCCCTCTCTGGCAAGGCCTCCCAGCCTGACTGGCCTGATCTCTTTCAGCCTTGAACTGCCATGTCTTCATCCCTGAAGAAACTACCTCTACCTTGTGGTCCTCAGCTACGGGGGGGGGGGAGTGTCGGGAGGGGAGCAGCTCTACCTCCTCAGGCTATTTCTAGAGACAAGTCTGACTGTCAGGTCAGCAGGAGAGAGAGCTACTGACATCAAGTGGCCAGAAAGAAGCCACTTGAGTGAAGGATGCTACCGAATGCTTAGGTATTTATATGCAAATATAGCAAGACGAATGTTCACCATAAGTGCCCCCCCACCAGGAATTATCCACCCCCTAAATGTCAATAGAAAGCTTGGTCTGAGAGCCACTCCGATTTCCCAGGACTGGGAGCAAGAAGGTACATCCTTTTGGAATAGCTTCTCACCATCCGACTCAGAATTAATAAGTGGTAGTTGTTTAAATATGGGAGGATGAAAATAACCGTAAAAGCTGTGATCTTCGCTAGACTAAAGATGGAGTTCCAAAGACTGACAGAGCTGAGCACCTGTTTCTCTAGGTAGCTGGTAAAACAGTTGAAAGCTCAGCACTGCGTGAGCTGGGCTCCTCTGTAGGCAACAGGCTGCCTCTCAGAGAAAGGCTGAAACTGGGCCCATCACTGGCAGGCCCAGTTTACCACATTAGACCACATGGTTCCTGTGACAGGCAACCCTGCAGTGAAGACGCTGTGACCGGGCCAGCTGGTACAGGAAGGGGACAGACTAGGGGGTAAAGACAGGAAGAGTTCAAGGCTGAAAGAGATCAGGCCAGTCAGGCTGGGAGGCCTCGCCAGAGAGGGGCTGGAGGGGGGGGAGGGCACAAGATAATTAACTCAGCAAGTTGATAGTATTTGCATATAAATGCCTCTACAAATCACTACAAACAAGCCAGGACAAGTCAGGCCTATTAGCATATATAAGCCAGCACAGGAAGGCCTCTCTAGGTGGGTCACGGAGTGGGCTGCTCACTTAGGCCTCCTGCCAGGCTTGGGGGGGGGGGAGGCACGTGGGGAAGATGGGAGGGGAAAGACCCTGGTTCTAATTCGGACCCTCGGGCTCCAGAACACTTCCAGGATGTGAGAGAGAGGTGGCTTATTCACAGCCAACCGGAAAAGAGTGTAAAGAAACTCGACCTCTTAGTCACTCTCTAACAGGGTGTGGTTTTCAGAAAAGTGGTGGAGGCCTTCTGCAGGAATGAGGGAGCTAACATCTGTGTCTCCTCTATACCCTAAGTACCTCAGGTGTCTTCTGGGTTACTGAAGTCCCACTACCAACTCCAGGTATGAAATCACACCCTCTGACACATGAAATAAGAGAGGCTCAAAGGAGCTAAGGGGCTGGTTCAGAACCACGCAGGAAAAGGCCACAGAGCTGAGCCCAGCATTCCAGAAACCGAGTTGAACAATGGAGTCTACAGATGAGAGAGGGACTCTGGCCCTTGATGGGTCTGTTTTCCTGAGGCATGAATTTGTCCCTTCACCAAGGAAAGAGGCCATGCCTCTTCCTGTCCATCATCAGTGAGTTGGTACCCAGACTTCCTGTTAGCCAGTTCTCTAACATCTGGACAGTTCTTACAGTTGTCCCCAATAAGGACAACCTGTGATAGTCACCTGTGATGGCTGATCATGGCTGTCAATCTGACTACCAGAATCAACTAGAACAGAAGCTGGCGGGCATTCCTGTAAGAGATTTTCTTAGTCAGATTATTTGAAGCAGAAAGACCCACCCTAAATCTGAGTGTCACCTTCTGGAAGAAGGAAGGTTTGCTTTTTGTCTGCTTGCCCTCACTCTCTCACAGGCCAAGCCCACGGACTCTGGTTGCTTTGACACTCCACCAATATTCAGGGGGCAGGGGGGGGAACACCCTTCTTTGAGATTTCAATAGAGACCAAAGACCTCTCCAGGAATCCTGCCAGCCCCCAGCGCCTTACTCCAACCTGTGGACTGAAAAACTGCCAGACTCTGTCTCTCCAGCATGAGACAGCCACTGCTGGACTATCCAGACCAGATCCTACAAGGAAGCCTAATGAATCCCCTTTCACTACATATATTCATTCTGTTCTTTTTGTTTCTTTAGAGAACCCTGATCAATACAGTTCTTTCTTTAAAAGACCTGCAAGTTCTCTGCTTTCCCCAAAGATGCCTGTAGGTTTAATAACTTCTGAAGGAAAACCAGTTTCCACTTGCTCTTTGAAAAGGGCAAGGGGTAGGGAGGTTTGGGTTCAACCTGCTGCTATCATTTCTGCCACTCTTTACCTGAAGCTACTATCTGTTTGTTTATCCTTTTTGGAGTCAGGGTCTGACTACACAGCTCAGACTAGCCTTGAATTCCTGATCCTCCTGCCTCAGGCCTCCCAAATGCTGGGATTACAGGCATGTACCACGTCTAGCTTACCCGGAACTGTACTTTCAAAGTGGGCAATATATTATCTTATGAAAAAGTAAGCAACCCAGGTTAGGAACACAGATGTTCCTGAAGTCAGGTACACAGGGCTGAAGTCTCTGGCGAGCACCATGATCAGAATGAATAAAGCAACAGCCTTCAACAACCTGGCAGAATGGTGATGGCTGTCTGGAAAGCCAGTGCTGTGGGGGGTGACACCCATCCCCAACACACAAGGGCTGCTTCCTTGTGTGTCCAGAAGTTCACTTGACTCTTTCAGGAGGATGCAAATAGTCCAGAGAGAGATGGTAGGGCCGTTATAAGGAAAGCAAAATCCACTTACCCAAACCAGCCAAATGTACATTAAGAAGCAAGGCCCTGTGCCAAAGAGCATTTTAGGAAGCAGGTCTTGAAACTGCACAAGAGGCTTGCATTGTCTTGAGCAGTTAAGAAAAATTGTTTAAAAAAAAAAAAAAAAAAACTTGCAGAGGAGCTTTAAAAAACAAATAATTAAAAAAAAAAAAAAAAAAAGTCCGTGTGTCCTTTCCACCATTTTCCCTGGACAAACTGTCAGGAAGAGCAGCCTAAATAGGCCCCACTGAGCCTGGAAGCATGGGGAACAGCTGAGTTCCTGTCCACACGGACATCCTTTTAAGAGACTTAGGGTGGTGTGGACTCCTGAAAGGGGAGACACCAAAATGGAGACTTGTGCATTCGAATGGACACTTACAGGACTCGGGGAGGGGCCTGGGGCTGAAATTGGATATCGAATTAACATACACATACCCTCCCCACCTTCTCTGTACGGGGCTAATCTGGCTTCAGCTCCTCTGATCAGAGGTTCCAGAGAGACAGTCAGTCGCCTTTGAACTGGAATTTCAACACTGAAGTGCTGGACAAGCCTGTGACTAAAGTGTATGCAGGCACCAGTTTATCCAAAACCTGGCTTGGCCAATACTCTCAGAAGAATTTGTCTCCAATCTCACTGGATGGAATGCAGGGCAACCAAGAAACCAGCAAAATTGCCCTTTTGTTCTATCCTGCGTGTGGCGTGGATCACAACAGTTAGGACTCTTCACACATGAAGAATCAATGACACGAGAGTGACGTGGTGGCGCACGCCTGTAGTCCCAGCACTCTGGGAGGCAGAGGCAGGCAGATCTCTGTGAGTTGGAGGCCAGCCTGGCCTGCCCAGGACAACCAAGAGAAACGCTGTCTCAGACAAACAAACAAACAAATAAATAAGCACAAAGAAACAAGGACGGTGCCCACTCCCATCTGTCAGAATCCATCATGATCATCCTCAAAGTCACCCCCAACGTGACTCCCACATACTCACGCCTACTCTCAAGAACTCCCCCATACACATTAGATTAGCCCCTGCTTCCAGAAGCACCCAGACAGGGGCCGTACTCCCAGATCAAAGGTTGGTGGCTTAAGTCCCGTGCAGGGCAATGGATAACATCAGCTGCTCGTGGCCCAGTGGAGCCAGCTTCCTCACGTCCACTCAAGGATTTCCTAGGGATAACTTCAGATAACCAAGAAATCCCTAACTCCTGCCCCCAACAGACCCATTCAAGAACAGATTCAAGAAAATCACTGCACAGGGCCTTGGGGTGTGACACCCTGGGGTAGGACTCCCTTCCTCCCAGAAAAGGAGACACAGCCCTTCCTTCCCCTCGGCCCATCAGGAGGAGCGGCCTTGCAACAGCTTCCATCCTCAACCAGTGGGAACCAGAAGGGACACGAAGTAGGAAAGTGGTCAAATGTCTGGCCTGTCTTAAGTCTCCTTTCTCTGGAAGCCTCATATCTGACTCTAGAGCGACAGTTCAAAGAGTGCAATAAACTATTTAAGCCCTTCCCAGGACACAAGCAAGGTAGAACTCTGGAGAGGCATGTATGGAAGGACGGACGGACGGATGGACGGACGGACGGACAGATAGACACATACACACACGAATCCTCTTGTTGACAAGCCTATATGGTGGACTGGGAGAAGGGCTCACCTAAAAGGCAGATGAGGCACCAGATACTCCACTAAAAGGCCCTGCATTGGGCTAAAACAACACAACACAATTCTTGCTATGCAACAGAGCCAATCTGCCAGGTCACAAAAGCTGTATCCTTTCCTGCTTTTACTTGCATCTTTATCCTTGTAAAAGCAAGAAGCTCTGGGAATTAAGAGTGAAAGAAAGGCAGAAAACATCCAAAGAGGGAAACAAAAATAAAATAAAAACTAAAGATTTTAACAAATCAACAGCCAGGGCAACTTTTGAGGGTAATGAACTTTCTAGAAACACTGCAACACTTCTGTCTTGTCCTTGGTCCTCACCACCCTGTGCCCTGACCCAAAGGATGAAAAACAGTAGAAAAGGTGGGGGGTGGGGTGGAGAAAAGAAAGAAAGAAAGAAAAACCCACAACACATTCCTTGGTGACATTCCCTCTGAAAACATTAACACAATGTTGCTGTCTGTCAACTGGAGCTAGGCCTCGCTTTCCTTGGTTCCTAGGTTCCTGGCCCTGGAACAGTCATTCACCACATGACAAAAAAATAAAAATAAAAAACAAAACACCCCTCTGACGTCTGAGCATCACTCAGAGAGAACTGTGTGACGGCCAACTTTAAATCATACAGAAAACAAATCTGACAGTTGTTGATTTTGATAGCTTTGCTCCTCCATCTGTATTTTGAAAGCTGCGTGCTAAAGACCCAAGATTCCTGCCTGGGTCTCTCTCCCTCAAGGCAGTGTGAGGAAACCTTAGCTTCTGTGGGCCTGTTTCTCAGTTTCGGTGTCTTCATGATGGAGGGCGCTGTGCTGAGGGCCCTAAGGCACCACACTCCTGCTAGGGAATCCCCTAGCTTGGATTCCGTTAAAACAGGCTGCCTGGCTCCCTGGCCACACAGTTCTTTAACTCAGGGAGTAAGGACTGGAGTCGGGTCACAGCTTCGCTGCCATTTCTAACAATAACCATTACAACCCAATTCTCACGCCAGAGCATGCAGACAACCCTACGAAGTTCTCAATAATGGAATCTGCCTTCCTGTTGTGTTTTGATGGTACCGCCCCCATACTGGCTAATTACAGCAGCCTTGGGAACCAGAGTGGGCCAACAGGCCCAAACATTACAGAAATAGGCCAGCCTGACAAACAGCAAGCATTTTAATCACAAATGAAAGCACAAACCACAGCACACTCTGAACGCCCTGAGGTTGTTACAGGGGAGCGTCAGGTGCATCAGGCTTGCCACGCTGACCAGCCTGGAGGCAGGGCTCAGGCAAGCTTCCTCAGACCAGACTCCCCCCTGCCTCCTTGCCAGAAGACTCAGGAGGCTAAGGTTGGGAGGCAGGTTAGCAACTCTTCCAAAGGGAACTATGCAGAGAGCAAGTAGGGACAGCAATTGTGCACGTTGTGAGAAAACGCTGCTTAGTCACTTAAATATTTACTTTTTAAGATGAAACTTTTGCAACTCCCCAATAAAACGAGTTCCCTAGTTCTGCTTTAGACCCTCAAATATTCCCAGGCTCTCATCCTATCACTCCAGAAGCCAAGAAAACCCAGTCTCTAGAAGATACACTAAAAGGAACAACAGTTTATACATACACGTGTACACACACACACACACACACACACACACACACGTGCGTCATGTGACCAAAACTTTAGTTTTAGTTCTTTTAAGAACCAGCCAAATTCCCACCAGCATGAGAAGACCATTTCTAACAGTCTGCATTCACAGATTTATTCTAATGAACCAACATCCTTTGGGTCACCCAAAAATATAGGAGCCATCACTTTAAGTCCTAATGGTGAAGGCTGAGATCTTGCTTATTTTAGCTCCTTGACAGTCCAATTGGCACCAAGTTTACATGGCAGTAAAATCCAGGCCCAAAACAGCAGGAAAACACTTTGCTGTCCAGCCAGGACAAGCCAAACAAGAGGCCGCCTGGAAGCACCATTTAATCTGGGCCTTTTCCACCCTCCTTCAACATTCACTTGTGCAAAGCAACCAAAATTAAAATTTCAGGCGGTTGGCAGTCGCAGTTCATTGTTTTTGTTGTGCTCAGAGAGTCAGCCAGTTCCTTGTCAATCAAAACGGGTCTTAGAACCTGAGTCCTATCCCATAGGAAGCGTACCTACTGGACTGGGGTGAAGAGGGAGGCACCGGACCCAAGTCAGAAAGGCAGAAGGTCAAGGCACTGAATTCTTTGCCATTCCAAAAAAGAAAAAAAAAGAAAAAAAAAAAAAAACCTGTTTTCAGAGTGTACAAGTGCTTGCTTCTGCCACTGACCCCATGTTATTAAATAACACTTGTGTAGTGAAATAAAAGACCCAGTGTGACCCCGGCCCATTCTGAGAGGCACTTTACATGTCTTCTGAAAACCATACTGAAAATCAAATGCAGACAATCTCTTTTGTTGTGATTTAGAAAAGAGGGGGAGAAAAAGTTGCTCCTGGCCTCCTCGGCTGCACACTCTCTGCAAGGGAGCCTTCCGGAGCCTCCCCCCCCCTCAAAATAAAATAAAAAAGAAAGAAAGAAAGAAAGAAAGAAAGAAAGAAAGAAAGAAAGAAAGAAAAAAAAAACTGGAGGAATACAAATACAGGTGTGCAAACAGCCAGGTATTCAGCCCCCTCCAAAGACCCTGTCTGTAAAAATCCTTTCACGGCTGAGCATCTGCCTCCAGACCCCTCTTGGCCCACCTCTGCTCCCTGTTTTCCGCGTCTGGATTTAGAATCTCGGGCTGCCAGTGGATGTTGTGATAACGAGAAACAGGCTCCCAGTTCCCCACTGCAAGCCTTGATCGGGTTACCTCGGAAGGTCTATGCTTTCCTCTTTAATGCTGTCTGGGCCACAGCACTCCAGCCCAGCTCACTGGAACTCGTGATTTTTTTTTTTTTTTTTTTTTTTTTTTAGGGTTTCCCTTGAAACCTATCCAGAAACCACAGCCATTAAAAGAACATGAAGGTTTGACACCTCCTGAATTTAGGAATGAGGGGACCCCAGGGGCCAACTCTCCACGCTGGCACCTGCTGCTTGATGGTAAAGAAACAGTTACCCCCAGCTAGGGCGAGCTTCAAATTATACTCTATTTATTTAGTGACTCGTCTCCAAGGATCTCAAAGCATGAAATGAAGTAAGATGAAGGTGACGTGTAACTTTCTCACTATCTCTCTTCAAGGCTCAGGTCTGTTTCCTTGCTGTGCCTTGATGCCTCCCGGCCAGGCAGGCAGACAGGCAGGCCCTGCCTGGCCAGAGCCTGAGAAGGCCTTCCTGGTGTTCCAGATGGGAAGTCTGTACTGTCTGTGGTTACTGCCGCGGCTTCAGGAGTCTTCAAAGGCGGATCAATGACCCAAATGCGAAAGGTGGGGGCGCCCTCATGGATTCACCTGCTCCCCGGTGGTCACCTTTAAACCAGTTTGGCATACAGTGTGCCACTGAGTCTGGCTGTTGAAACTCCGCTTGAGTGTGCCATGTATGGCTGTGGGCTTTCCCCTGAAGGCAAGGTTCCCTACCATCATTACATAGGTATGTACAAGACAGAAAGGGCTGTTTTCCAGAAACCTTATTTCTCTCTAAGCCGACAAAATGACTTTTGGTTGCCATATTTTTTTTTCTTTCTTGTTGCTAACCTAACTTGGTCATCTCTCCTCCTTAGCTGAATAAAAATCTTACCTTTTCCTTCCTACGGGTCCCCCCGCCCCACCCCACCCCCCGCTCCCAAAATAAATGCTGTACGGGCTCTGGCAGAAGAACAAACCGAAATTAGAGGGTGGCCGGGCCAAGATGAGCTCCATAGGTCCCCTCCAGCTCTACACTGATTCTCTCTTTAATTACTCCCCAAACAGGCACATTCTTCACATTGCTGCAAACTGACCAGTGGCTTCTAACTCTACCTCACTCTCTCCCTCTCCCCCCACCTCTCTCTCCCTCTCTGAAGAGGAGGTGTTTTTGAGCAAAGACCCCAAAGTTCTCAATGACACCAGTATGCCAAGTATTAGGAACTAACCCAAAATCAGAATGAGGAGGAGGTCAGGAAGGAAAGCAGGAGGGAATGGAAGAAGGGACGTACTCCGGGGGCCCAGAAGACTCTAACCACTCTCTCCCCAGGTAGGTTCCTCCTGGAGTCTAGGAGTTCAAGTGCATCCAGCCTGCCCTTCCCCCACACGCCCCAAGAGAATGGGAAGTTCAGCCAAGACTCGCAGCACCTGCCTCCAGCGCAAGGCCGGCTGCGAGCCGCGCGGCGGGGGAGGGAGGCGGCACTCACCTGGCACACAAAGCCTCCCGACACCTCGGGAGGAAGGAGGCACTCGGAGGTCCGGGGGCCACCACTCGGGCCAGCGCGACAACGGGAGATTCCAGCGGCAGCGGAGCCCCGAACTTACCCACCCCAGGCGGCATTCTCCCCACCTCCCGCTGCCCCCCGGGCTCGGCGGTGGCGCAGGCTAGGAGCGAGGGGCCTGGCGGCAGGGGCGGGGCGCGCATGGTGGCGGCCCGGGCTGGCGATCTTCGGGCTGCCCCGGGAGGGAGGTCCCCCAGGCGCGGCGGGGATTCACCCACGGGGCGCGGCGCTGCGTCCCGGTCCCCGGCCCGGCCTGCCCGCCTCTCTCCTCCTCCTGCGCCGCCCGCCCGGAATCGCTTTATGTAAATGAAGCTCAACTCGCAGTTTGCAGCGCGCACCGCCCGAGGAAGGGGGGCGGGCGGGGCGGGGGGCCTTCGGGGATCCACATTACACAGCAACAAAGCGGAAGGTTAATTTGAAACTCACAGCCCCGCAGCCTCTCGGCTCCCCGGGCAAAGCCTGACATCTACAGTCGCGCTGGGCGCAGGCCGGGCTGCTCACGGTGGCCGCGCCCGCGCGCCTGCGGGGACCTGGGGACATAGACGCACAAACACACAGGAGCAGGGCCCGGGCTGCTGGGCCTAGGCTCCCAGCCCCGGCCTTGGAGGCAGGCTGAGCCGCACTCGCCTGGGGACAGGAGCCTTGACTGCCCTGGCCTGCACCAACCCAGGAACCGGCCCGGCAGGAACAAAGCCGCGTCCCCGCGAGGCACTGACCGCACCGGCTCATCAAAAGTCAAAGGCCTGCCTGAAAGAAACGGACGCGCCCTCAGCCACAAAAAAAAAAAAAAAAAAAGAAAAGAAAAGAAAAAAAGAAGTCAGGGCCTCCGAACCCTGATCCATCAGTCTCTGGGCCCTGTCCACGTCAGAGCCAGGCCACTCTAACATGAGGACTTTAGCCAATATGGACAGGAATTTATTTGAAACACACACCCATCCTATTAAACTGCTTCACAGAGCACTTCTGTTTTTCAGCTGCAGAAACTTACGAAAACAGCCCCTACTCTCCATTGAGAGTTTAAGGACAGTTTTTGAGGAGACAGGAGAAGAAGAAATCATTAGAAAAGGACAAGCATTTTGCAGCCATGCGCTTTTCAGAAAGGAGTCTGTCCTTACAAGCCATACAGCATTTCAGAGTGGGCAAGAAAGGTGCCCGGCTCAGGGAGATTCTACCACCAGGATCGAACCGAACAGGGCCACCTCAGCTGGTCAAAGCAACTGCTGGGCACTGCTGGGTCCTCCTAAGTTCACCTTTTGCATTCTGTTAACGTTCAGGCAGGCCCCTTGAAAGCTCACCGGAAGTCTCCAGTCCTCTCAGACAGAATTCCACCCTCCTCCTAAATCTAGTCTTCATTCTCGGCACAGAAAGACACCTGCTTTTTCTCTTTCTGAAAACCAGCCACCCAGGCTGCCCCTGCAGCGGCCGAGTCTTTTCCTACTGCACAATAATGAACCATGCAAGTGTTAGAAATATAATAAGCTCACCAGGCGAAGAGCAGAATGTATGGAATCGTATTTGCATTAAGCACACACTGACGGGGAGAAAGAGGTTATGCTGGTTGGTGAAAACTACGGTCTCCCTTTGTAGAAAGCATTTTTTCTTTTTTTTTTTTTGGTACAATAGAATTCGGGTTCAAATCTATGTAAAGCGCAGACTAACCTCTTGTCTATATTTTACCATACCAAAATAAATAAATAAATAAATACATACATAAAAAGCCTTTGCATTTTTCCACCCAAGCTAGGGCCTTGGAAGAAAAGAATTGCCTCTAGGGAATCATGTCCGATTAGGGACAAAGAAGGGCACAGGCCAAATTTAGTCAAACTTGGGGGTGAGGGGGGGAGCAGAAAAGGAGGGTGGATGGAGGATGGGCTTGTGAACCAGGGTATGGCCACTGTAGAGCTGTTTCAGAAGGCCTGACCTCAGGCTCAAGAACAGGTGGTGTTTTCAAAACACACTGTTATTTATGTTGCCCACATGAGTCAGGAACACCTTAAAGAAAACCAATTAATAATTTAATTGAAAAAGTGACTATGAATAATACATGAAGATGATGATGCCCATGCCGGCACTGAAGGCGAGCAAGGTGGCCCTCCTTCCCTCTGAGATACCCCCTGGAAATCTCTCTGGGTAAAAGAGAGAGATTCCAGACTTCCCTCCTCAATGGAAGCTACCTACCCCCATGGGCCTAGCTGATGAAGCAGAGACAACAAGAAAACGCTTCCACCCCTGGAAACTTGACTTTTGCAGCTTCCCCTTGAGTTCTGTGCACAGGACAACCTCAGAATCTTGTTAAATATGGTGAGTAGGGGTGAGGGCACAGGAGACACATAAACACCTTCGACAAAATGAAAGCTAGGGGGAAAAAAAACACAGACAAGATCTAAGGTAATCTGAGAAACTGAGGAGGAGTTGGCAGAAGAAGGGTGCTGCCTTGATTCTGCCACTGTCCCAGGCAGGCCCTGGGTGATGAGCCGTCCACACCTCAGAAGCCTGACAAGCCGAAAAAAGAGTGACCCTGATCCTTTTTCTTTATCTTAATCCTGCAATAGCTACCGGAATGGTGAGGCCTACTCAAGCCTGTCTTTTGTTCCAGACAAAATTTTCACAGGTAAGCCACAGGCAGATAACCAAACAGCCTGTGGGCCATAATGAATATGACTGCATAAAAGCCGGGGTGCTGCTACCTCAGGGACAACTCATTTTCACCCTTAAACCAAACAAGACCTCTGCAGAGGGAATTTGCAAAGCGCACACTGACACAGGGAACCTTCAGTCTCTCCCGAAATCCATGTTGCAAATTCGGTCCCCAAGCTCAGGACAGGGCAGCTGCCTGATGTTCAGCCCATGCCTGCACAGCACTGACAGCCTCATATTCTCAGGCTGCCTCCTGAACACAATGACAAATAAAGCCACCGCCAGAAAGGGCAGCTCTTCCACGGTTCTCCATCGCCAGGCTCGGCTCGTCTAGAAAGCCTGATTGGCAACAACCAAAGGATAAATATTTAAAAATAAACCAGGGGAACACTGGCCCCTTCTCATCTCCTCCCCTTACCCATTCTCCAAGCCAGAGCTCTGCCCACTAATGCTTAGCTGGCTGATAAATTACAGTTCTCACCCAGCCAGACCTGGACCCCCACCCCCATATTCCCTCTCTAATGCTGGATCCTTTCACTTCGGCAAAGCTAAATATGATCCCTGCATAGAGATACAGACGATGTCAGCATTCTGGCCCCTCTTTAGAGCACAATTGGTTTAGGTAGATATGTGCAATTCTTCCAGATCATTCTATTTTTATTAAGTTTTATATCCACGTTGATTTTAAAACCGTGCTTAAATGTTCTGGAGGCTAGAACCTGGGGGACAGAGGCATACACTGACATGTCCCTCCAAATAAACACAAATACACTTGGAGCTGAATCTTGCTCCGTGATCTGAGCTCACTCCACCAAAACAAGGTAGTTTTATTTAGGGGCAAGGTACCTGCAGTGGTCCGGGGGGGGGGGGTGTTAGCCTCCTGGGTATGGGGCAGAATACAGACCAACCTCAGGCAGCAGCTAGTGAAGGCTGGAGGGTCAGGAGAGCCTCCACACCAACGTTTTGTTTCACATTTCTCTGGCACGGATCGCAAGGCCTTGGTGTGTGACTGCCGTGCTGATTCCACAGATTCATGTTTGCCCCATCACAGGTGGAACGTTTTCCATTTTATTTACCTGCCCTCTCCAATTCAACTCCTGAACCTGTCAATCATGGACAGGAGAAAGACAAATGGGTCGTCTTCTTTTATATTGGTGATTCTAAAGGGTTTTCCCAAAATAATTTTAAGTGAAAAAGCCCAAGTCTCAAGGAAGCAAAAATATAGAAGTTGCCTTAAAACAGCCTTAAATGTTAGGCAAATAGGTCACCTCTCTCTCTCTCTCTCTCTCTCTCTCTCTCTCTCTCTCTTCTTTTCTTTTTTTTTCTCTCTCTCTTTCTTTTTTGGAAACAATTTTTTTTTTTTTTTTCCAGAAAGGGCAAAGAGAATTTGCCATGCAAGACTTTTATACCCAGGGGGATTTTTACGTTTGTGCTTCTAAACCTTGAAATTGAGGATTTTAATGGCAAGGCAGACAGATGCATAAAGACTGCCTCACAGTCGAGGAGTCTACTTGCTACAGGAGAGAGCAGTGCTTTGTTTGGGCCAAGGAGAGGGTGGGGGGAAGAGGTGAACTTCCCATTTTGCTCCTGAGCCATCCCCCAGCTGATTGGCACATCCCTCCACAGTGGCCAGCAAAACCAACCACCCGACGTCTTGGAGGGGGACCGAGGTCGGGGCAGAAGAAAGGAAACAGGAAACAGGAGAGGAAAAGAAAGGGGACAGGGGACCTTGTCTGTTTACAGGAATCCTAGTTTAGAAAAAATAAAACTAAAAATCTCAGCTCAGTATCACTTCCACCATGTACACCAGCTAGCCTCCACTTGAGTGTGCTCTGTCACATCCACAGCCACCCATCTCAGTTTCTTTCTTTTTTTTTTTTTCTTTTTAATGAGTAATTTCAATTCTTCCCTAGCCAGTGATCACTCTTAAATAGTGGACAAGATACCAGAAGATAAACAAGAGGTGACCCTTTCACGCTTTGCCCCAAGAAATTCTAGAATCCCATTTTTTTTTTTTTGCGATTCATCTTTTCACTGCAGTTCATTTTTGTTGGAAATCTGGGCTAATCTGACTTCACAGCCGTGCCCCTGCCCCACCCCCCAGCTGAAATTTCACATATCCTCCCAAGTCAGCCAGTGTTTTAGAATTTGGGTTTCTATTGAGGCTGTTCCAATCGCCAGTGAGGCCTACGGTGAAATGCGCTTCACGCTGTTCCGTTTGTCTCTCTGCAGACAAATAGAAACTGTGAAATTTAAAGAATGGATAAAAAAAAAAATCTAAAACAAAGAGGTTAAAAAAATAGGACAAATGTTTTTGCTTTTGTGTCTCCCCGAAGCAATTGTTTGGGAAGTCTGCATTGACAATAACCATGAGCAGGCCATCTAAAGGCGAAGCGATCACAAGGGGACTCCTTGCCTGCTCCCTTTGGTCTGAGAGAAAAAGTACCTTAGCTCCGTTCTCCAGGAACAAAAGGCCGGGGCCGCGGAAGGGGGGAGAGGTTACCGGGCTTTCACAGGGAGCCAAGTGTCAAAGCTGCTTCATTTTTCACCCTTCTTAGTTAGAAAGCAGTCCAGGGAACTTCCTGATGCCTGCTTTTCTCTCTCTCTCCTATTATTGCTTAACCTAAAAGGACAGCACAATAATGCAACATATATATATATATGTTATATATATATATATATATATATATGCGTGTGTATATACAAATGTGTCTGTACACACACACACTTAAAAAAAAAAAAAACTATACTGAAATCCACCAACCTAGTAGAGGAAGGCCTTTGGGGCCTGTATAAGCCTCTTTCTCATCTCCCCTCCTTTCCACCCTACTTTTTTTTTTTTTTTTTTTTCTTTTTTGGAGATCCAGGTGGAGATCAGATGAAAAGAGAGACAGTGTAACATACTTTATTAACATCAGACTGGCCTTTACAGTTCCAAAAAGGTAAGGGCAGTATGGGGTTGTGGCAGCAAGGAACTGGGATAGGGAATGCTGGGGAGACAGTCCAGGGCAAGGCCTAAAAACAGTTACTTTTTTTTTTTTTTTTTTAACAGCATGAAGTAAGCATGACATTTTCACAGTCACAACGGAGTCTAAATCTCAAAATCATCCTCGAATGGGGGTAATGGGGTTTTGCTTGTTTATTTGGGGTTTAGAGGTTGGTTTGTTTGTATGTTTTATTTTGTTTTCTGGACAGTAAGGACATATTAACCCAGACAAGGTGTGGCAGGGGCCAGGGGAGGTGGTGCCACTGGGAAAGGAAGCTGGGATGAATCACTGCATGCCATGTAAATACTGGGGCAAGTGGGAGTGTTTAACCAGATTAACACGCTGGAAGTATCTTCCCAGGCAAGGCCAAACCCTAGGCCAAAGCAGAGACATTCAACTCCCCCCCCCATCCCCCAAGCCAGACCTAGCCACTCAGGGAACCCATCCCCCACCCCCAAACCCACCCCTTCATCCCACCCCTGCCTCCCTTCCCAAAGCAGGCACAGGGCTCTGACCAAACAGCAAGGTCACGGGGAGGCATGAGAGGGCCCTGCGAAGAAGCACAATAAACACTCAAATATGAGCGGAAATGACATCAGCCAAGTGAAGGACCTGTTTACTGCAGATCAAAACAAAACAAACTTCCAAACCTTTTGTGTACACAAGAGAACTCTATAAAAAGCCTCACTAAATGTCACTAGAGTCTACACATCAGCATCCGAGTAAGAAAACACATGATGGTTACTGGGGGTGGGTGGGGGAGGCTGGAAAGAAGATGGGGGTAGAAGGATAAATCCCAGCTAGGGCCAAAAAGCCAGTTGCTGGTCAGCCCCTCTGCTGAGCCTTAGTATTTATTGGTGTTTATAATCTGAAAGCCATGCGCTGCGTTTCACTTAATACAAGGCCAGACAGCGTTGTCTAATGAGGCGGCATTACAATCAGCTTGTAATGCTGAATTTTTAATGCTGCCAAGGATTCTGTTACATAATGATACGAACAACAGAAGCTGAAAGTGGGGTCACAGTGACAGGACCTTCCCAGTGGCACGACTTTGGCTTCCCTTCCCTCCGCCCACTGTCACCATCTGATCTGAAATCAACTCCTCATCCCCACACAGGAGGTCGGTCGGTGTGGAAACCTAGAGGATTTCTTAGGAAGTCTGCACTTTTCAGTATTTCTGGGGCACCTTATCCAAAGTTCCATGCCAAGAGTTTGAGTTCTAGCTTATCTGGGGTTCGAGGTCTAAAATGAAAATTATTTCTTCTGGAAGGTGGGGGCGGGGGGGGCTAAAGAGACAAAGAACGAAGGGAGAAGAATGGTTCTCTCTCTCTTCTTTTAAAGCAAACCAAGCCATTTTTAAACATATAAATAAAATCACAGAAGGAGAAAGAGCTGAACGCAGAGGGGGTGCTGGAAAGGTGGAGCCTGCCGCCCATATTCATAGTTGCTGTGCTCAGCTTACACTGGTGTAATTTAAAAGCATACATACAGCCTCTTCTCTCTGTAATACCCCAAGACTGTAAATCTATAACCACTGCAATGATTTAGTGATTAAAAACATGATAACATATTGTGTAACTGCAAACCACAGAACCCTTGCCAACTCTCCTCCAAGATAAAGGGGGGGTGGGGTGGGGGGGGGTGGATACAGAAAATGTGTTGCTTGCAGCGATCTTCCTAAACCCAAAAGATTTTAATGAAAGGACCTACACAGTAGACAATCTCAAAAGGGTGAGTGGATTCTGTGTGAAGCCAGGAAGGGGAGGAGGGCAAAAGGGGGAGCGGGGGCAGCTAGCTTTACGTAGGATCCTTTTCCTAACAAATGACAACCTAAACATGCCTTTTCCTTTCTCTCCCTCTGTCTCTTTTTTAATAGTTTTTTGTAACTGGAATGACTGGTCTTGTGCACTGTCTTGCATATTCAAAGCAGCTTTGTAACAGCATCTGGAGACCCAACCTTATTTGCCTGAACTCAAAGTTTTTGTTTTTTTCTTCCTCCCCCCTCCTCCCTGGTTTTGTTTTGGATTCAGTATTGTGGGTTTTCTGGTGTCACTGGGAGCCCCTGTCTATTCAGTCGAAGGCTCTGATGCCTTTAAGCTACTGAGCTACCACCTGAGAGGGAAGCACAATTTGTAACATGGCAGGAGGAGCCTAAAACACACACATACACACACATACATACACACACACACACACACACACACACACACACACACACTAAAATCAAAGCAGCTGTAGGGGTTTTGGCCTCTGAGCAGCTGACCTGACCCCATTCTGTATATTCTTTTATTTCCCCATTGCAGGATTCCTGCACCTTGGTCAGATTAGCACTCAATGTGACCCTGAGGAGGAAGGCAGTCACCGAGCCCTGGAAAACTATTCCATATTTAATGGGGGGTGGGGGGGGTGAGTGCAAATACATTCAGAAACCCCACATGTACACAGGAACACAGACACACAACACACACACACACACACACACA
>REGO01000005.1:10305918-10346926 GCA_010120015.1 Rhombomys opimus
TTTTTTTTTTTTTTTTTTTTTTTTTTGGTGCTTCTCCTCAAAGCCAGTAATAGGATTTAAAATGAGAGATTCCCAGTCTGCATCTTCCCTTCCATTCCATTTCGCTGTTTTCGCCCCAGAAAACCTCCGCCGTAGCCAGCTGTACGGCCTCTAAAGGGATGGCTTAAAGAAAATCAAGGTTTAGGGAATACATCAACTTTTTCTTTTTCCAAATGAAGTTGGAAAAAAAAAATTCCAAGGACAATTTAAGCAACAAAGAACATTGAAGAGATTTTTTTTTTTTCTAAAGAAAAAAAAATTTGATTTCGTTTGTTTCCCGTTCTTGAGAATAGAGGAAAAGGCGAATCTGATCTTGGGGGGTGCATAAGGCTCGGAATCTGAGGCCAGCCTTTGGAGTGGGATAATGGGCAAAAGGCAGTCACGACACAAGGTCCCTCGAAAGGTCCTGGACGCAACAGGCTTGGGGCATCTGGGCCAAGGCTCCGGCTAGCCACTTTCTCCTCTGGGCGGCCTTCAGGCCTTCAGGGCCCCCTGTGTATTTCGGGCGCGCCCTTTCAACCACAGCCGCCTGCCAGTTACATTCCAGAGCTCAGTGGGTAGCAGGGTCCTTCGACGCCAGTTTCCCGTGGCCAGGAGAGGAAGCACCCAGTTTTGTCTCTGCTTTTCTGGCCCCCTCCCCACCCGGGGGGGGGATGGACATTGTAAAGATCAGGCACCTTTTCAAATCATCCCTCCATCCTGGTCCCGCAAACCATAACCTCCAGAATCCCGACATTTCCCCAAGATGCAGATCCCGGTTCTCCAAGCCAAAGCGCGCGCCCCCAATGTCTGGCACGCCTAGCCCGCTATTTCGGGACCCTTTCCTGCCCCCTGGCTTGGGATGCCAGGAAGAAGCCAGGAGATTCTGGCCCCTGAAGACACCAATGGCAGCGGTTACGCTAGTTTGCAGCCGCAGCCCTGGAACCAGGCGCCCCTTGCAGGTGCGCGCCTGGCACGTCCCAGGGGCCCCTCGGCTGGGAGGAGGAATGGGCTAGCGGGATAGAGCAACCTGGTCACCGTTCTTCTGCGGGCACCTAGGAAAAACCATTACGCCCAACCCGGGCCCCAGCTGCCCAGCTGGAAAGCAGAAGGCGCGGCCCCGGGCGCACCCCCTGGCCCGGACCCACGCCTCTCAGGCCCAACCCTTTCTCCCCAGGGCTGCGACTTCCGAGCTGGGACAGCCTGTTCTGTAGATTTTTTTTTTTTTTTCCCCGCCGCCTTGGCCGCCTGTCGAGCCTCCCAGATTCTGCTGGGCCACCAACATCCCACCCCCGCCCCTCTGGGAGCAGACGTGGGGCTGCCCAGGAAAAAGTCCCTGACCGCTGGCTGCAGGAGGACCCAGGGCGGGAGAGTCCCAAGTCCCAGTCTTCCCCTCCCAGCCTAGGTGTTGGGGAAGAAGCCGGGTCCTGTAGCCTTTGCGGCCTCCGGGCCGAACGGGGAATGGAGGACCCGCTAGGGCGCGGACCGCAGACCCTGCTAACCAAGGAGGTGGGTGGGAGTGGGTGTTCGCTTTAGCGGAAAGCCAACTTTAGGGGTTCCTGTGTCTCGCGTGCCTGGTTCTGAGCATCTCCCTCCCTTGCGCGTTTTGTCTGGGAGAGAGAGAGAGGAAAAAAAAAAAAAAAAAGAAAAGAAAAGAAAAGAAAGAAAGCGGAGGATTTGCGCCGACCCTCCTCCCGAAGTCTGGGAACGCTGCTAGCAGGAAGAACCGCTCCTAACGACACTTTAGCCCCCGACACTTGAATGCTAAAGGTTAGACTTACAGTCTTCAGGGAAGGGCTTCCTGCCAACTACGACAGTGGCGCACGCTGCCACAGGCCGTGGGCCCCCTCCTCCGGGCCCCCTCCAGGTGCGCTCAACGTGATAGGCTCCGGTGTTTGTTTACTTGAGCGGCCAGAACCCAGAGGTGCCGGCTCTTCCCTGCCCCCAGCTCCAGGGGATCTCTCCTCCCCCCCCCCCGGCCTCCGCACTTATTTGCCTGTAGCTGTTTGTGCCTACCTCGTTTTGCTTTTTAGTTATCCCTTGCCCCGTTGGTTTCCGACCAGAAGGCCGAGATTCACACCAGGGCTCACCTTTAGGAGAGACTGTGCCCAGCCGTTTTCTTTTTGCTCTGTCTGGGCTGTTGGTGAACGCTACAGTTTGACCCAGGTGAAAGGAATGGGTCTCCAGGAAGACGGCCTGCAAGGTGGGGCAGTTTTTAGGCGGGAAAACTTATTAAAGAGCCGTGGCGTTTCGATCCCAGAGATGCTAGGGGCATCTGTCCTTCCCTCCCAACCCAACGATGCTGAAATTCAAAATGACGTTGAGTGGCGATTAGTAGCGATGGATGGGGGGTGGAGGGTGGGTGGAGGGGGGGTGTTCTCAGGAGCCAAGCAGGTGTCTGTTTTCTCTTCTCCCCGAATCCTCTGCCTTTGCGGAGCACCTGCTAGGTGAGGTTTCCTTCCAACTGTCCTACGTGTAATTGCATTCATTTCTCCCAGCGGCCCTGGGTGGGGGGGGGGAGAAAAACACTCTGAGTTCCATTTTTATACAAGAGAATTGTCACACTCAGAGAGGCTACGTTCGCGTTACCCACTTAAAGGCCGCACAGCTTTAAGGTTGCTCGGCTTGAACCGGGAACCGGATTCCCTGGGACTTTACAGCAGCTGCCGCTTGTCAAAGCAGGAGAGGCAAGGTGCCTGCAGGAAGAGGGAAGCTGGAGTGTAAATGGAGGGGGGAAGGGGAAGATGCAAAACAGTCTTCAATTTTGCATGGTTTCAGGGCTGACCTTCAAGAAGAGGGGACAGTCAGTGTCCAGCCGAAAGGATGCTCTCTGAGACAGAAGCAGCAAGGAAGTAGCTCAAGAGCAACAAACCCAGAAAGTCTGCGAGACCCCTGAAGAAATGCCCCCGGCGTGCCCTGGGATTTGTCAGCTCAAGCTGCCCCTGCGAGGGGGCTGGGGGGGGGTTCCTACTGGCCCCCCCCCCTTGTTTTTCCTTTGCAAATTGTCTTAGTCGGCTTGAAGCTGGGACAAGTGGCTTACTTCTGTGAGTCATCAAGGCTAACAGGAAGGGATAATCAGATGACCAACCACTCATGAAAAAATATTAGGAAATCCAGTAAGCTGGGAATTAGATGACAACAACACTGAATGGGCGGGCAGGCTTCTTGGGCACACGAGAGCTTGGGCTTTGCAGACCTTAGGGTAGAAAAGGGTGTGTGTGTTTGACCTCAAGCTAGTCTCCCTACACTGTGATCAGCTGCTCAACTCTGAGTAAAGCCAAGTGTGGGCGGGTGTATGCCACTGAGCAGGACTAGCCTGGCCCACATGGAGGGCTGCTGAAAGCCTTGTTAAGGAAGCAGTTCTGACTAGGCAATCCAATTACATAATGCTGCAAAAAATAACTCAGGGCTAGGAGTTGTGTCAGAGTGACATATGTTGTTACCAGAGGAAGGGATCAAATATCTATCTCCTAACCCCGGGGCTAAAAGTACATGCGTGTGCATTACTTCATCACCCCTTGCTCCTAAGAGGGGCTAATGGGGTGGGGGGAAAAAAAAGGCAACCAAAACGCAAAAAACCCGAACCCCTGGAACAACCAAAACCCCCTTCCGATTCACCTCCTAAGTCTAACTACAGACGCACAGGATGCCCGATTCATCTTCAAGTACAGTGCTTCCTGCTATAAACTCATCCGAGAGGGTTGAGGAAAGCAAATGCAGAGAGCAGAGAAGGAGAGAAAAGCAAAGTTAAGAGGTCTGATGTCTTGGGTGAGGCTACCTGTTCTCTTCTAGTATCTATTTGGATAAGCCCTGCTCTTTTAGGACTATCAAATTACCGCCCCCATTTGCCCAGACCTACAGTAGTTGAACCCCAACAACCCTCTCCATCCCAGTCCTACTTCTCACAGGCCTTGGCCAGACTTCCACAATGGTCCCAAATTATGCAAATCAGGATGACCGAAAAAGCATGCTTTTACTTCCTTCCTTCCAGGAATTGGAACCCACAACCCACAGCCACCATGGTGCTGAGTCCTAAAGCTTCCTAGAAAGAAAAACTACCTGCCCTTTTCCGTTATTCTTTTCAGATAAAGTTTATTTATTTCTCTCTCTTTTTGTTTGCTTTGTTTGTTTGTTTGTTTGTTTTGAGACATAGCTCTGGCTTGTTTTGAGAGAAAGTAGCTCTAGCCTGTCCCAGGCTGGCCTGGAACTCACAGAGACCCACCTGTCTCCATGTCCTCGGTGGTGCTGGCATTAAAGGCCTGCTCCACCAGCCTTGTCAGATCAAGTTTCAAGTGTCCTTTGAATTTGAATGAGCCCTAAATTGTCGCCATGCCTTGCTGGGGAGCCCATTTATAAAGAGCCATGCTTTCAAAGTCATGTTTGATTCCGGAACACGTTGAGTGACAACATCCGAGGTCCATTCTCGATTGCCCCTCCCCATCCATCCTTACTCTGGACCCCTCCGACCTGTCCAAGCAGTAAGACACAGAATCAAGCATTAACTTGCCATCCACCCCACCTCTGTTTGTTTGTTTGTTTGTTTGTTTTTTTCCAGACAAATCAAAATGTCTCTAAACTCCTCGGACTAATTACAAAGAAGCAAATCACTTTCAGTCCTTGGGTCGTGTTCCGTGAGCTCTAAGAATACATTCTACCTCGGCTCACAGCGGTGGGGGGGAAACCTGCTAGTTGAGGATGGAGCAGAAAGGACTAAGCCATCGCGTCTGCCTCCCCCAGCAGGCTGCTTTTATGGAGTCTATTTCCAGTCTGTTTACCTGGCAAGGACCACGTGACCAGCCCAGAAGGAAATGCTGACATCATTGTCTCTCCCTCTCCCTCCCTCACACGTGTGCGTGCGGCCTGCTTCTCAGCCAGCATTCCCGTATCCATCCTCCCAGCCATTGCCTGAGCGCCCCTCCCCCAACACTCATATATCTCTCCTACTTATTTCTGCCTTTCTCATGCCACGCTTGCCTTTGTTTTCCCTTTTCCTAGCCTGTCTCAGATAATATCCTGTGTGCACGCTCGTGTGTGTACACACACACACACACACACACACACACACACACACACAGAGGCTTTTTCCTTTTCCTCCTCCATCTAATCCTTCCTCTTTCAATATCACTCAGATCTGTGGCCATTGAGTGTTCAGTCAGTGTGTTTTAAAAATGCACTTCCTCTTCTGTATCTTTGAAATTTCTAAATTAAAGGGGGGGGAGACAAACAAACCCTCTCAGACAGCCCAGAAAACCTTTCAGGCCAGGGCGGAGTGCGCAGGCGGAGTGGGGGAGCAGAGCTGCTCGGGCCAGCCACTCAATTTCCTGCTCCAGTGGCCTCCAAGATTTAGGGGTTGGGGGTTTTGGTCAAACATGCCCTTTTTATTTATTTATGATCAGCCTTTTCTCTTCCTGGCTGCAGTCCTACAGTTTCATCACAGCGGCTGGCCAGGGGTGCCCTTCCTTCCCTACAGACAGGCTGTGTACCCTGGCCTTGTGTGGAAGTAGCCGGGCAACCGTACCCGGGACTTTTTTTTTGGCCCAGTCCTTGATGGGTGAGGGTGGGAAGAGGCTTCTCGTCGGCCTTCCAGCCAGGAACTCTAGGAGCTGGAAAACCCTGACAGCAGAGAGGCTTGCTGTGGTCAATGCGGGTGCCTCCTGCCTGTTCAGAGGGCTGTTTATAAGTGGAACTCTGTGACAGGGCTTTGGGGTCTAGTTGCTCAGGAGAGCCTTCTTGGTGCACATGGGCGCGGCGCCAAAGCATGCAGTGTGAAGGAAATGTTTAATAAAGACGTGGGAGCCTCCGTCTGTTTATTTACTCTCACCGAAAGGTGACACAGGCTATCCCTGGAAATTGCTTTGAAAGCAGACAGCAAGGGATGGAAGCCCAGGCAGGGAATCAAAGGAAAGTCCCTGGCCAAAGGGGCAACAGTACAGACCTTCCCTCTTTGTTCCCTCCCTCCCTCTGCCCCAGATGGTCATCTGGGCTTGTCTACTTTTACTGTGGGGGCAGGAGAGAGAGGTAGAGAAAGGCATGGAATGGCCACACCAGGGAGAGACTATTAAGAAATCGAGAGGTGATAATGATAAGGATAACTCGTCATCCCTAACACTTTGTGAAGGTGGCACTCTATGGGGAGAGCCCAGTGGACTGCTATGTCTGTTCACTGCTTCTCAACATGGAAACCCTCACACACAGCCTTCTGTAGGACAATCCCAGATGAGACCTTGAATAGCAGAATAGCGGTTCCCAATAACTGGCTGTGTCTCTGACTCCTGAAAGATACTTGCAGTACTGTGCAATTGAGAAGGTCCTCGTAGCCGGTCAGGGAGAGTTCAGATAGTGTAGGGTCACCTTTCAGAAACCTGTGCACTCAGACACAAGGCTGGGAGTGAAGTTTGGTGGAAGGGATTGAGTCATAGATATCTCTCCTACAAGTTCGTCAGGACCTAAACCTTCTTTACACATGGCAGGAATCTAGAACTTTCTATAGGGTTTACATTTTTGGAACCATGTCTAAACTTCTGGA
Source organism: Rhombomys opimus (assembly GCA_010120015.1). NCBI lineage: Eukaryota > Metazoa > Chordata > Mammalia > Rodentia > Muridae > Rhombomys > Rhombomys opimus. Next base: position 10,312,463 of record REGO01000005.1, read on the forward strand.
TGTTATAGGCCACATACTTGTTTTTGTGCATTGTCTAATAGGCAACTAGCTCTGTTGACTTAATGATTTGAGGGGTTCTGAGTCCAAATAAAATGGTGTGAGAGGATCTCAATGTCATCCTCATTCTTTCAGTTTCCTTCTCCAGTTCCCCAGTTGTGAAAGTGGACCTCCACCACATCTAATTTTCATTTATCTTTTCAAATAAAGGTAGAAAACAGTCATAGCTACTCACGGTGGCGGTGACGAAGAGGAGAGGAAGGACGAAGAGCAGGAGGAGGAAAGGGGGGTTAGATTTTTTTTTTTTTACTCTGGCACCTCTCAACTGTGGAAAGGTCTGGGGGACCGCTGTGCTCAGGTTACTTCCTCATATAAGCCCTGTCCCCATCCTCACCCTGCTTCTCATGTACAGCTCATGAGGTAGGGGATGGATTCACTTAACCAGCCCGATGTAGCCCTTGCTTTTCACACTCTGCACTGTGATAACATGGGAAACGTGCTTGCGCTCGTGAATAGATTGGCATGCATGTTACGGGATACTCCGCCCACTTCCTTGCAGATAGGCACCATATGGAGTATATAAAGTACATGTCTCCGGAAATGCCCACAATGCTAATTGGTATTCGGGGATGCGGCCATGGTGAAGAGGGGGATAATGATAACGATCATGACAATGATGACAACGATGATGGCCACACTGATTGCAAATAATGATTCCAGTTCTGAACATAAAGAGATGCTTAGTGCAGGTGGAAAGAATGGGTGAATGAACATGGCTTATGAATTTCATTGGCTGCTTTACCAAGATCTAGTTCTTCATTATTTTACAAATGCAGTCTCTTCTACTGTGGCTTACTTAAAAGCACACATGCTCTTGGAGGTGAGCAGATGGCCCAGTGGGTAAAGTGCTTGCAGTACAGGTAGGAGGACATGAGTTCGTAATCCCCAACGCCTACATAAAAAGCCATTCATGGTAGATGTACCTATAGCTCCATCACTGGGAATAAAACAGTGACCAGGGCTATCAGTCCAGCCGAAACGGTCATCTCGAGGGTAAGTGAAAACACTTGGGTCAATGAATAAGGTGCAGCCTAAGAGAGAGAGGCCTCTGGCCTCCATATGTATGTGCATGGGCAAGCCTACCTGCATACACCTAAACACATACAGGCATGCTACACACACACAAACACACACACAGACACACTACAAACAATTCTCATGTTAAAAAAAATACAAAAACACAACATAATCTCAACTTTTAGGAATGTGGCCTGGACAGAAGCAACTTGACAGTGACCAGGGTTGATTGCTGATTCCCTTTTTCTCATAAGTAAAAACCAAAAGCTATGGTTTGTTTACCTACTCATGACGTCCTTTCTCTTCCTCTCCCTCCTTCTTCTCTACTACTCTCCTTTCTCCTCTATTTTTTCTCCTCTCTCAAGATAAATGGCCAGGATAGAGAGGCAGTGCTGGTAACTCAGGGCCAAGTGCAAGTTGCGGCTAAAAGCAATTTTAAAAAGTGTGCAAGCCAGAGATGGGTGTGTCATCAGTGATGTGCAAAATGCGATCAAATAAATCAACTGCAAAGAGAGAACTACCCGAAGAACATCTTAAATCCTTCCTTCCTTTCTCCTTCCATCCCTCCTTCCTTCTTCCCTCTCTTTCTTTCTTCCCTGTCTTTCTTTCTTCCTTCTCTCTCTCTTTCTTTCTTTCTTTCTTTTTCTTTCTTTTCTTTCTTTCTTCCCTCTCTTTCTTTCTTCCCTCTCTTTCTTCCCTTTCTTTCTTTCTTTCTTTCTTTCTTTCCTCTCTTTTTTCTTTCTTTCTTTCTTTCTTTCTTTCTTTCTTTCTTTCTTTCTTTCTTTCTTTCTTTCTTTCTTTCTTGAGTATGTGTTCGAGGGCAAGGTTATTCACATGCCATAGCTCTATCTCTATTCCTTAGGATTGGTAGCAAGTATCTTCACCCACTGAGCCATGTCAAAGCCCTCAATATCTTTGTTTTAAAAGAAATATAAAAATGAAAAATGAAATGAAACAAAACTGAGAGTGGAAACCCAAACTTGGCTCTTAGTTCCCATGCTACACTGAGACCCAGGTGCCTTCCAGCACTTTGTGACTTAATATTTGGAGTGCGTTTTCTCCTTGTAACATGGAGATAACAGTACACCATATCCCACTGGGTTGTTTTAGGACTAAATGAGATGCTAACTATAAAGTATCTAACACAATCTGGCAGGTGTTTGATAGGGATTAATAACATCCCGGTAGTCCTGACCTCTTGACACCCCAGGGCCAGATCTTGAAGGTTGGATGACTGTGATAGGGCTGACTACGCAGATGGACCAAAACATACAGAAGATGTTTTGTTTTGGTTTTTTTTTTTTTTTTTTTGTAGGTATCATCGACTCTGGGCTGAATCTGATAGTTCTGGGGAAATGTGGCAATGAGATAAAGACATATTATCAAGAACAAGCCTTCTCTTCATATAGGTACCTGGTATGACTAACTGCAGCTGTAGAGATTTTGAAACATGAGGCACGCAAGTTTCTGCCTAGCAGACATCCTTAGATGTCTTAGAGCGAGACTAAACGGCTTTAAATGATGTGACTGTTCTTAAAATATTTGGATTTGCAATGAGAAAGGACATGGAAATCCAAGGGACAATCATATAAATAATATCATCATTGTTACTAGCAACAGATACCCTCCTGCAACATAACTTTTTAATTTTTAAGTTATTTTAATACATGTTTTCATGTAGACTGGACTTGAATTTGTTACATAGCCAAAAATGACCTTGAACTCCCCACCTTCTTCTCTGCCTCTGGAGCACTGAAATTACAGGGACGTGAAATCACACCTGGGTTATTCCTGGGGCTGGAGCTTCATGCATGCTAAGCAAGCAGTCTGTTCAACGAGCCGTATCCCCACCCCTTCCATCCTAAGCCAGAACTGAATTTCTAGCAATATCTTTCCCTTTTGGAATGATACCGGCCAGCAGATGTATTTCCACACAGCTCAGTTGTATTATTTCTTTCCTCTTATTTTTCCTTTTCTGTTTCTGAGTGATAGAGAAGCCTGGGAACCAACCCTGCTGGAAAATTCTAGCAGGGAGTTTGCAACAGAAAGCAGAAGCACATGAATGACTCTAACTGCCAATATTCGCCAATCTCATACCGAAGACATACACCCATAACCAGTCTTTCTAAGCATACCTGAATGATAACGATCAAACCTACAAATGACAAACATGTCAAATCTATTTGACAGGATCCAAGGGCTCCTTTGAGGGGAGCAACCAATATCTCTTTCTCCCAAAACTGGAGATCAGTGTCTTCGCCCTGCTGTTAGGACTCTCAGGAGGGGTGGGGAGGAAGCTGTGCTATTGAATTCAGATCTCCTCATTGGAGTGCAAATGCCCTCTGGACAGCTAATGCCTATCTCCAAATTTTCAGAATTTATTGACAAAGGTGTTGGATGGATGGAGCAGGTTAGAGCTCCTTGCTAAATAAAATGCAGGATACATTTATCATTCCTCCTGAATCTACTAAAATCTTGTTACTCTTTCATGGAAGGGAGTGAATCAGTTTGACAGGACTTGCTCTGTCTGTCAAGGAGCCTAAGTCCCCGAAACTGAATTCACCCCGGATTATTCTAGAAACTATGATTTAGCGATATCCTTTTTTTCCCAGGTAATGTTGCAGATTCCGGACACTACAAACCTTTTTTTCCTTTTAAAAATAGAGGCATGAATCCTGCTCTTATTCTCTTTCCAAATTTCTCAAAAATAAAGTACCTTTCCCTGACTTTAATAGATTCTCTCATAGTCAATGTTGCCCTAAAAGAAAAAAAAAAATTACACACACAAAAAAAGTGCTTTTAGTGTTGAGTTGATCCTGCAAAAACCTATGAGGAAGCAAATGGCCAAGGCACATGACCTCTGCCTTGACAAGCCCATTTCCAGATATTGTCCATGCTCTTAAGCATCTCTGAGAGGTTTTGGAAATGAGTGGGTTCAAGGCCAGAGACAGGTATAGTGAATTTTCAGATTGTGTCAGTTTTGTAAATGTCATGGTCAAAGCCATGATTTTCCAGAAACACTGCAAGCCTACTAGGAAGCAAATGAAAAAAAATATATGAACAACCTTAGTGCTTCCATCTCTTACCATAAATTATAGCAGCCCCAGGGGCTACAAACTTCCTGAAATATCTGGCCTTAATAAAAATTCAGCATTTTCAGAATACACACCGAGTGGACACAACTTCAAAATCATAAAAGCCCCAACACTGTGAAGATTGCAATGGGAGTCCAAAGGTGATACCATCAAAATTAATTTTCTGGTGTCTTAGGCGCTTCTCGTTATCTTTAGGGTTCAGGGACTTTCACGTTAAGGAAGGAAGATACCTGTTCAAGGGCTCTGGCCTAAGCCAAGCATGGTAGTATATGCCTGCAATCTCGCTGCTGGGGAGGCTGAAACAGGATGACCAAGAGTTTGAGGCCAATTTGGGCTTCAGGGTAAGTTTCCAGCTAGGCTGGCTTATGTGGTGAATGCCTATCTTAAAAAAAGAAAGAAAAAAAAAGAAAAGAATAGAAAAGAAAAGAAAAGAAAAGAAAAGAAAAGAAAAGAAAAGAAAAGAAAAGAAAAAAGAATGGAGGAGGAGAAAAATAGTTAGGAGATATATTAGTCTATAAAATGTGCACTTGTTGGCATGTATTTGTAATTATCACTCAGGTACAGGCAGGTAGCTCCCTGGGGATTCCTAGCTAGCCTCCCTGTCTACTTGGCAAGCTCTAGTAAGTCTCTTACTCTCCCTCCTTGAACTTCTGATCTTCCTGCTTCCACCTGACTTGTGTGGGATTTCAGATGCGTTACCACGCTTGCTTCACACAGTGCCCGAGCTTTGTGCATGCTAGGTAAACATTCTACCAGCTGAGCTCCACACCCAGCCCCTCTCCTATCTGTCTTTACTCTATTTCTGCTTCGTAACATCTCTTAGCTAGGGTTAATATTGGTGTGACGAAACACGTAACCATAAACCATTTGGGGAGGACTGGGGTTATCTCATTCACACGTTCATATAACGGTTCATCACTGAAAGTAGTCAGGGCAGGAACTCACATAGGGCAGGAGCCTGGAGGCAGGAGCTGATGCAGAGGTCATGGAGGAATGCTGCTTACTGGCTGGCTTCTCATAGCTTATTCTATGAACCCAGGACCCCTAGGCCAGGGTGAGACCATCCCCAATAGGCTGGGCCCTCCCACTTCAATCAGTAAGTAAGAAGAGACTCTACAGCCTGATCTGTGGAGGCATATTTTTTTTTTCCAATTGAGGTACCTTTCTCACAGATATATATATATTTCTCTCTCTCATATATATATATATGGCTTGTGTCAAGTTAAAATAAAACTAGCCAGCACTGAACACATGACCTAGTCTCTCTTACTAAATAATAGATCTAGAGTGTTGCTCAGTGGTACAGCACCTGTCTTGCATGCACTAAGCCTCGAGCTGGACCCCCAAAAGCACAAACAACAGTCTCCCTGATGCTGCTACCTATTCAGTGTGCGACCCTCTTATTCACTATCCAACTCTGAAAGAACGTCCTTTCTATTGTCTAGTTTTTAGTGCTGTCAGATTCTTGTACACGTTGAGTCACATGCTCTCCAGATGAGCCCTTGCTCCAGCCTAACGACTCACTTAAGCATGCTCTCCAGCCATCTTGAACCCCTCCAGTTCGGGTGATGGCTTTGACCATTCAAGAAGGATGGTTGTTGTTTTGAGTCTACATTGATTCTCTTGGTCATCTTGTGAGGCCACCCAGAGCAAATTTAATTTCCTGACTTGGATGACTCTCTTCCTAGCTTGCCTTCCTCTCTCTGGTTTTTCTGAGTAACTGTCACTTCCTTCCAATGTTGGTCACATGATTGGCTTCTGGGGTCCTTTGCCTTCTTGTTTCCTCTTTGACTCTCAGAAAGTTGCCATCCAAGATAAAGCAAAAATCCTGATGACTGGGCAGTGGTGGCACACGCCTATAATCCCAGCCCTCAGGAGGCAGAGGCAGAAGGATTTGTGAGTCCAGCCTGATCGACAGAGTGAGTTCCAGGACAGCTGTGCAGAGAAGCTCTGTCTCAAACAAAAACAAAACAAAAAACAGAACAAAAATATTAAGTATAAATCTTGAGGTCTTGATGACTATGTTGGGAGAGTAGGATTCTCCTATCTTCTGCTCTCCTCCTGCTCAATGCAACTGTGGCGTCCTCTTTTATTCACTTAAGCCTCTCCGGGAGCAGCTTGTGGGGTCAGGGAGCTCCCCAATGCAGTGACCCGGGAAGCTTTAGTTTGTCCCCTGAATGTTTGGGCCTATTTTAAGAGAGGGGTTCTTACAATGACACTGAAGACGCTTTGAACTTGGACATCCAGCCTCCAGAACTATGACGGAAAAACATCTGTTGCCCAAGCCATACCACCTGCGGTGTCTGTAGCAAACTCTGCTGAGATGTTTAAACATGTCCCGAGCTTAGGCCTTACCTCATACTTGCTGAATCTGGAACTCTGGAGAAGCACTGTAAATCTACATATTAAGAAAATACATCAGTGGATTCTTTGTGTGTGTGTGTGTGTGTGTGTGTGTGTGTGGTGGGGGGTAGTTTTAAGATAGGGTTTGTCAGTGTAGCCTTGGCGGTCCTGGAACTCTCACTGTAGACTGGCCCAGTGTTGAACGCACAGAGATCTGCCTGACTCTATCCCCCAAGTGCTGAGAGTGACAACAAATTCTATATTTTCCATGTATCTACTTATTTATTTAGAGCTGGGGGCTCTGTGTGTAACACTGGCTGTCCCGGAACTCACTGTGTAGAACAGGTGGCCTCTTCCTCCTGAGTGCCGGGATTTCAGGCGTGTGCCTCTATGCCTGGCTTGATTCTTTCATTTTCATGCGACTATGTATATGTATGTGTCTGTGGAGGCCAGAGGTCAGTCTAAGGTGTCCTTTACAATTGTTCTCCACCTCAGTTTTTGAGACCAGGTCTCTCACTGAAGCTGGAATGCACCAGCTCCAATTGGCTAAACTGGCTGCCCAGCAATCCCCAGGTGTCCTCTTCTCGCTGCCTCTTCAAGGCTGTGGTCACTGGTTTGTGACACTGCGCCTGGTTTTTTATATAGGTGCTGGCATCAGATCCTCACGTTTGTGTGACATACTCTTCATCAACTGAGCCACCTCCCCAGCCTCACCAATCGGGTAAGCGCACCAAGGGTTTGAAAAATTGGAGCGGTCCAAGGCTTTCCTCCCCATACTTGTTCCAACTCTGGCCTTCTCTGCCTATGTTTAAGGAAATGCTGTGTTACAGATACCACTCAGGGCCTTACCCTGACAGGCAAGCACTCGACCTCTGAGCTACACTCCTGGCACTGCAACTGTCATAGAGCAAGGCCTTCCATAGATGAACGAGAGACCACGCTACATTGCACACGGTAGGATCTGGTGCACTACCCCGGTCTATAAAAAAAAACTCTTGAGATCTTAATTCCATAACAAGATTTCATGACAACTACACATGGATTAAGAGAAGAAGAAGAAGAAGAAGAAGAAGAAGAAGAAGAAGAAGAAGAAGAAGAAGAAGAAGAAGAAGAACAACCCTAATGTCACATCCGGGAAGTCTCTTTTGTGTTGATACCAATTCTTATAAATGGTGACACACAAGCTCACTTTTCATCTTCTTTCCCCTCTGATAAAGGACACATTGACACATGCCGTATTAACTCAGTCTTTGTCTTCTACACTTCCAGGATCTGCTGGTTTAGACTCACGTCAATGAAACCATTTGCACATGCATTCTAGAACTTGGGGCAATGTGCTACGACCTCGAACCTCTGCAGAGGCATGGGTGCTAGGAGCTCTGTCTTGTCATTATCCATGTTCTTATCCCGAGGCTAGCTCTCGATGTCCCCAAGCATTCTTAAATATGTCATGGTCAATAGCATAGCAACTTTCCTTTAAGTGGATTTTTAAAAAGCATCAAATGAATGATTATATTTTTTTTATTTCTCCTAACTTTTGTGTGCGTGTGTGTGTGTGTGTGTGTGTGTGTGTGTGTGTATGTCATACCATATGTGAACAGGTTCTGCAGTGACTCCCAGAACCCTGTACTTCTTAGGCACAGGAAAGTGGTGTATCTGGATGGATCCATGTGTTCTCAGGGGCTTCTCTTAGCCACTGCTCGTACAAATGAATTCATTAAAATAAAGGTAATTCTTGAAATGAATGGATGATGAAAACCTGGAGATCTGTGGGCCTGACCAAATCAGACATGACAAGGATTTTTATGGGCTTCTATGAGAGGCCCTGTGATGACACAGATGTGATCTATCAATAAGACATGTGATCCTGAGCTAAGGTAAACCGGCTTCTTTCTACATCATAACCCCTCCACTGGTAACATACCTCGGTGATCTGATGTAGAAGAAAATATGGGTGAGCAACTGTGAAAGAATGACAGAACATCCTATGACTAGCAAGGGCCAAGTAATTAAAAAAAAAATATATATATATATATATTATTTTATGCTGGGCACAGGTGTACATACCTTTAATCCCAGTACTTGGGAGGCAGAGGCAGGAGGAACTCTATGAGCTTGAAGCCAGCCTGGAATATAGAGTGGATTCCAGGACCGCTAGGGCTACACTGAGAAACCCTGTCTCGAAAAAAAAAAAAAAAAAAAAAAAAGAACTTATTTTACTTTTAATTAGGTATATGTGTGTGTCTGTGTGTGGGTATGTACACACGAGTAAAGGTACCTGTGGAGGCCACAAGTGTCAGACCCTGTGGAACTGGAGTTTCGGGGGCACTTGATCTGGACGCTGGGACTTGAACTCTGGTCTTGCTGAAGAGGCCTACGTATGCTTAAACTCTCCGTACGGCCCCCAGTTGATTTTCTCCCTAGTCATTCTTTCTATCATTGTTTTGTAGATGCTTTAATTTTTTCCATGTATTTCTGTGTGTGTGCGTGTGTGTACACCTGCATGTGCCATAGCACATATGTGGAGACCAGAGGATAATGTGTATGAGTCATTTCTCTCCTACCAGGAGCTGAACTCAGGTTGTTTACCCACCGAGCCACCTGGATGGGTTTTGTTTGTTTTTGACACAGGTCTCACTCTGTATCCCACGGTGGACTGGAACTCATTGTGTACTCCAGACTGTCTTGCAATTCTGGCTCAGACTCCTGAGTGTTGGGATTATAGCCCTGGGCCACTAGGCTGCTTCTCCTTTCTTATAAGTGGGAGAAAACACCAAAAATACTCTAATTTTTTTTTTTTCAGTAGGAAAGCCTCCTACTCGCTTCCAGGGGTTATATGCCTGCTGTACATGATGTCTGAGGCACTGACTTCGGGGACAACTTTGCCTTTATTCCAACCCCAGGTTGGTGGAGGCCAGGGATGCTAATGAATATTTTACCAAGTACATAAGATATTCTTTCTTCCATCGGAAAAGTGTCTGGTTTAAAATGCCAACAGTAAGCTTTGCATGGTGGTACACAGCTTTATTTCTAGCACCAGGGAAGAGGAGGCAGGTGGATTGCAATTTCAAGGCTAGCCTGGCTTATGTGATGATAACCTGTTTGAAATCTGAAACGCCCAAACCAACCAAACAAAAACACAATAAAAGCAATACAAACATTGCCAGAAGTCATTATCTCGATAAAGATTTTCAACTAAAAAAAATTACCCAAAATGCTGCTCTTGAGAACTCCAGTTTTGGAGTTGGGCCTGTGGTTCCAGCCTCCGTGTAGAAAGTCTGGCTGTGGCAGAGCGTCACAGAACTACCCACTGTACACCTGTGCAGTAACTCACAGGGGAGAAACCATGGTTCTCAGTGGTTCTAGGATGGCACTGAAGGTCGAAAGTCGAAGCCGGTGGCTGGTCTGGATGTCAGTGTGGAAAGGCGACGGAAAGGTCTGGGACACACATCACAGTGAGGGGTCTGCACTAAGGGCGGCTGCCTGGAAAGCTGCCTGACAGAGTCCACCCCGAAGGCAAGACTGCATCTGAGGAAGGGCTCCGACATGACCTTGTAAGACCCATGCTTCTGGTGACAAAAATGGGCTCTCAACGGCAGATTCTAAAGCTGTAACATGATACTGTGAGAACCCAGGAATCTGAGGTGGAGGCTGTTTTTCATACTGACCCCTGGGAGGTCTTCATCAACTAGGAGTGGAAAGGGGGTTCACTTTGCTGGGAGCCCCTGGATCACACACACACACACACACACACACACACACACACACACATTTCCCCTCCGCCTGTTATCATTTTGATATGGTCAAGATTTCAAACATCACCAAGTTTAAAATGTCACGTGGAGGCTGGTTGGTTTAATGATGCCTCCGGATGCCCCCTGAGATATGACGATAACTCCAATTAAAAATGCAGGGTGACAGATTAGAATGTCAAGGCACTCTCTAAGCAAGTGGCACGCCTACATCCTCTTTCTTGGAGATTACTTTGTTCGTGTCACTTTGTAGCTCTTTTCAATAGTAAAGAATTGGGTCTCCAAATTCTAATACATCCTGAGTTTTCATATGGTTCAAAGATCAGGAAATATTTGTGTGTGGGCACATATGCATACATGCATGTGTGTGGAGACCAGAGAAGGGCACTGAGTACCCTGCTCAATAGCTCACTGCTTTATTGCCTCAAGACAAGGTCTCAAACCAAACCCAGAGCCCAGTGATCCTCTTGTCTCTATTCCCCACGGCACTGGGGTAACAGGCATGAATGCAGCCAAGGACAACTTTTTAGATAGGTGCCGGGGACGTGAACTTAGGTCCTCATACTTGCTCAGTAAATGCTTTTACCCTCTGATTCATCTTCCCAGCCCAAGGAAATATTTTAACTTATAAGGGATTAAAAACCTTTAAAAACCAAGACAGATTTTCATTTCATTTCATAACCTATATTCACATCACATCATTATATACAGCCTGGAGTATAAGAAAGATTACCTAAATGTCAAATCAAGGTATAGAGAAGAACAGGAGAGGAGTTACTCGGACAAAACGAGGGCTAGAGAGCCAAGCTCAGACAAAGCTTTGGGGACCAGGTAGGCATGGCAGGTTAAAATACTATTGGGGTGTGAATTCATACAACCAATGAGGTTCAAACCATTATCAGGTAGGTCTTGGAAGTTCAAGGCAATCAAATGCATAGACTCAGAAGATCAGGGAGGCAGAGACGAGGGCGGAATTGTTAATAGGCCGGCCTTCTCCCCTCTATGATAAAATCCAGGCAGACAGTGATTAGAAAGCCTTGACATAACTGAGGTGCTGAGAGGAAGGTCACACTTCTCTGGATCCACGATCAGGGTGTGGGACCAAAGGATAGCCAGAAAGAGCCAGAAGCAGAAAGACGGGGTTCATTATCAGGCCTCTGCATCTGGACACAACATAGCCCTGGGCACAGATTTTAACAGGCTGCACGTAGACACTTTAGATTTCAAAGTCAGAAATGGTGTCACACTTTAGATGATGAACTTTATGTCCTGACCATGAGGATCTTTTTGTCTGCTTCTTTTCTCTTCTTGAGACAAGGCCTCATGTATCCCTGGCTGGCCGCAAACTTGCTATATAGCCAAGGACAATTTGTTTGTTTTTGTTTGTGCTTGTTTTTTTTTGTTTTTGAGACAGGGTCTCTCTTCAACTTGCTATGCTAGAGAAGGTTGGCCTTGAACTCACAGAGATAGCCCTGCCTCTGCCTCTCAAGGGCTAGGATTAAAGGCGTATTATTAAAGGCATGCACCTTCATGTGTTCCTCATATCACTAAAGGCATGCACCACCACGCCTGGCTTCAAGGACAACATTTTAAATTCTCGGTCTTCCTGAGTGCTCGAATTCTAGGCACGCATGACCATATCCAGCTTATGTGATGTCTGGGCTTCATGTATGCTGGGTAAATACTGGGACCAACCGAACTACACCCCCCCAACACACTTATCATTTGCCAAGGGGAAATCAAACAAACGACATCTACTGCAAACCACTTTGGTGACCACTTTCCTGTCAAAGTGTGAGTGTAGGAGCTGCACTAACCACTGAACATCCAGGGCCTAGCACAACTCAGGACAGACATCTGACAGCAGAAGTTCTGTGTCCAGGATTCATCTGTAGGTAAGGTGAGCACAGCGGCAGAGAGCGCTTACTTCTCACCCTTTCCATGTTGCCTTGGGAGATGGACATGCAATGATACTGAGTGTTTTCTTTCTTTCTTTCTTTCTTTCTTTCTTTCTTTCTTTCTTTCTTTCTTTCTTTCTTTCTTTCCTTCCTTCCTTCCTTCCTTCCTTTCCTTCCTTTCTTTCTTTATTTCTTTCTCTTGTTTTTGTTTGTTTTTCAAGACAGGGTTTCTCTGTGTAGCCTTGGCTGTCCTGGACTCACTTTGTAGTCCATGCTGTTCTGGAACACACAGAGATCCTCCTGGCTCTGCCTCCTGAGTACTGGAATTAAAGGTATGTGTCACCACAGCAGTCTGAGTATTTTCTTAATGACTGCAAGATTTGAAGATCCTCCTCATTTGAAGATCCTTTGTATCTCCAGGATACAAAGGAGAATAAATAAGTCCTTATCACAAGCTTGCTTTGAGCCTGGTTGTCCCGACCTCATCTCCATCCTTCATTCCTTCCCACATCCTATATGCAATACACGAAGATGTGCCGAACCCTCTGCGTTGGGAATCCTAGCTTCCTTCCCATCAACAGGGCCCTGCAACATATCCATCCCCTCTCCCCCACTGCCCACTGCTTACTCTGTTCTTAACTCTGCACCTTCAAGTTCATTGTCATAATTCTATCAAGGAATGTTTGTATTTAGTCAACCAAGATGGCTCAGGGAGTAAGTGCACTTTCTTTGCAAGCATGGGGACCTGAGTTAGGATCCCCAGAACCCACGGCAAAAGCTGAGCGTGGCCAAGCATGCCTGTAATCATAGCGATAGGGAGGCAGGGGTAGCGGGATTGGTGGACTTCACTGCCCAGACAGCCTAGCTCAGAAACAGCAAGGTTTGGGCTTAGTGAGAGACCCTGTCCTAAAAGACTATGGCACAGAGTGATAGGGGAGGGTACCTAACATCCCCCTTCTGCCCTCTTATGTCTGTCTAATCACGGGTACACAGTCAGTCACACACACACGATAAACAAATAATATAAGATAATAATGTTTATGGCTCTTTGTCTATTTGATCATGTTTTCTTATGAAGCAGAAAATACTGTGGGCTTGGGGAATTTTCTTCCAGGGTATGCCCATGCACACATGAAAACACATAGTATGTGTGCATAGAAACGTACACACACACACACACACACACACACACACACACACACACACAGAACACACATATGCGTACTATGTGTCTGGCACAGTGCTGTCATGAAGCATGCATTCAACAAATGTGCGCAGAAGGGATGAATTACGGGAAAAGGGAGGGAAGGGTACAAAGGAGGGTAAAGAGGTGGTAAAGACCACCCACCAGGCAGACAGCAATGCCAAGCTCTTCATAAAGGGCCTTAGGAGCAGGGTTTCATTGGCATATACCCGCCATCCCAGGACTCATGAGGGAGGATCACAGTTGGAGGCCAGCCTGGATCACTAAAAGACAAAGACACTGGCCAGTCCTCCTGGAAAGCCTACCTCATGGCGATCTACAAAGGAGCCAGCAAGGGCCTTCCATGGCATAGGGCTGACTCTCAATACTCTCACTGGCAGAACCCCAGGGAATCCCTCTCTTGGATCAGTTGGTGATGTATCTTCCTGGAAGGCCAGGATACAGTGCCACGTGGGCCACAGTTTTGCAGGGCCGGCCAGCACCAGTCTGAGGAAGGCTATGGAAAGGGCTCCCAGCAAGCACCCCAGACACTGGGCTTTGCAGTGCTCCGTCATCCTAACTAGTCCTAACTAGTCACATTGGAGGCCCCGAAACACAGCATTACAGATTTTTGATAATTATTAATGATTACCCCTAAGAGCCAGCCTTACTTTTTGTGACTTGCTTCCACCTATTTGATGGTCCTCGTTGCTCAAGAGGAGTTTACAGATACGGGTCCTCACCCCAAAATGGCGGCGGGGAGCTTTGGGAAGTGTTGCTTAATTTTCAAAATACTGTCCAGTGGCCATAGGGATGACGACTGCCTATGAGGGCTTCTCAGGCTGCTAGAGTGTGACATTGACAGCAGAGATCTCTTTGGCTTTCCACTCACCATCACAAGCCAATGCATTCAGTCATTTAATATACTCAGGAGGACATTCAACACATCCTTAACCCTTCGCCACCCACGGAACTGATCCTGTCCATACGAGAGCTGTTCAAGCAAAGCATGTTGGCGTTTATTGGTGAACACGGGACTGTAGTATATTATACTCAGAGTCGAAAATGCATGAGGAAGAAGGTATCTTTTATCAGACAGGGTCTCACGCAATCCAGACTCGTCTTAAACTCACTATGCAGCTAAGGACGACTTTGATCTTCTCATTCCTGCCTTCACTTCTGGGGTGCAGCCTTTCCAGGCATGGGCTACCATGTCTGGTTTAGATGGTGGTGAGGATCGAACCCAGATTTCTTGGCATGCTAGGTAGATGCTCTATCCACTGAACTATATCCTCAGCCCCAGAAAGTATCATATAGATAGGTAAACTATATTAACGACACTAATGTCCAGATGAGAAGGGTTAGTCACTTAGCAATGCGTCAGAGAACACAGACTAGGTTAGAACCAAACAATATTTAGACCCATCTTTCTGATATTTTCGTATTGATTGAAAAAGCATCACACACACACACACACACACATACACACACACACACACACACACACACACACACACACACACACATACAGCCCCAACTCTCTGAAGAAACAAACCATCAGTCCGAGTAAAACAATAGCCCATTTAAATTTAGAGCAGGCTAGTCTGGCCCAGACTCATCCCAGCCCCCCCGGCACCCCCCACCCCCTCAGAAAACAGAGTATTGTTTCCATCCAACCTTGCACTGAAAGGAAGCCTCTCATCTGGCAATGACCTCGTGAGACAACTTTGGGGAGAGCAAAGAGCTGAGAAGAGAAAGGCCCTGTTCTCACTGCAAACAGGAAAAGGAAAGAGAAAAAAAACAAGCCGTCTCCCCGCAAGGTTTTTGCTGGCTGACTCTGAACTGTCCCGGTGCATTCCGTCAAATGGATGCCTTCATAGAATCAAGCCAAGCGCGAACCGTGTGTCTGGGACTCCCACTCCAGGGACACACACGTGGGCCGACGCCGCGCACACGCTCCTGCACTCACGCACCCTGGGAGAGCACTTATATGGGCTTCATAAGGCTAAGTAATAAACACTTTGTCTTCACCCTGCTATTTATGGGTTGCTTGGGGGCATCCAGTTCTCTCCACTGCCTTTACCTGAACAGACGGCTCCCGCAGACTGGGAGTTTAATGGGGACAACAGTAAATCTGTGAGGCTTTGTGTACCCTCTCGCTCCTGCTTCCCTGACCACCCTGTTCTTTGCAGAGAAAGGCTGATCCGCAACCATCCGTTTAGTCTCAGGCTCCCTTCCTGCAGGTGAAGGCCCTCTTCCTTTGTCCTTGGGCCCTTGTCTTCTTCCTTCCTTTCAGACATCTCTCTAGGACATCTCTCTAAGATATCCCTTTCTACTTTGCCACCTCCAGGCATCTCCTTTCAGCAGGCAGCGATGGAACAAATAATTCCAACTCTGAGGAGAACAGCTCAGAAAGCAGCCGGCCAGCTCTCACCCCAGAGGCTCTCACTGAAAAGGCACTCGCGCACGCGTACAGAGTCAAGGAGATGATCTGGCCTACCTGGCGCTCACCTCCAAGTTCACTCAAAGGCTTTGTGCTTCCCTTTGCCCGTTGTGACTCGGTTGCCAGGAGGCAAAGATGTTCATTTGGAAGCTGGAAGTGTGCCTGGGCCAGAAGATGCCAGACAGTTGCAGAAGATGCTGGAGGAGCTCAGTGGATGCAGAGCCATAGCTGGTCACCCTGTCCAGTGTGGGGGGTGGGGTAGGGTGGGGTGGGGGGTGGCGCTTTGTGCTCAGTTTCTTCTGGGGTTCTCAGGGCTCTTGGGGTGGACAGGTCCCGTGAGAGGGGATGGAGTCACAGAAGCATCCCGTCCACCTGCGGGCCATCTCTCCAGCCTGGATCCCTGTCATCTCTCAGCGTCGTCATCTTCTTCGTGGGCCAAATGTTTGGTTGCCTCTTGAAAACAGACAAGACAGAAAAGGGTGTGTTAACCTAGCTTCTCCCCGAGCCGAACGCAGCTCGCCATTGCAGTTCCGATTAAATACAGGACATTATCTCACTGTAATGCCTTCCTGGCGGCATTCCCAGGAAAATTCTAACTAATCATAAAAATAGAAAGAAAAACGCAACCTAAATTCCATTCCTCGTCTTAAATGAGTGATGTGTTCACTTTTATTTATTTTTCTGGAAGCGAGGCGGGAAAAGAAAATGAATTTTGGGGCGTAGAAAAACAAGCTACTAACAGTACTAAGTATAGCTGAGCTGTGCTGCAGACAGCTCTGTGCTAGCAGATGGAGCCAGCACGGCATGAGTGTGTCCAGGCTGCAAACTTGGAGTAGAATCCTGGAGCACCTGGCAGAGTAATGCCAAAATAGGGTAGAGGTCGGACAGAAACGTAGAGTTGACTGTAGACACACAAGTGCCCCGGAGGACACACCCACACAGGTTCGCACACCCTCGGGGCTTGGGATGTATCTCAGTTTGGCAGAGTCCTTGCCTCGCGTACACACAGCCCCCAGGGTCAATCCCAAGCATGGCATAAACAGGTGAAGTGACACGTGCCTGCAATTCTAGCACAAGGGAAGTGCAGACAGGAGGGTCAGAAACTCCAGGTCACCTTTCGCTCCATGGCAACAGCAAGTTCGGTGCTGACTTGGGATACATAAGATCCCATCTCAGGAAAGGGAGAGACAGAACAAGTAGAAGCCTGCTCGGGCTGGAGAGATGGCTCAGCCATTAAAGGCTAGGCTCACAACCAAAAATGTAAGAAGCCTGCTCTAAGAACTCAGAGCCCAGCGCCAGGCCAGGACATTCTACCCTGGTCCTTCCTTGGAGCCACGTGACTGTCATTAACGCCAAATTGCGTAGTTGGTTAACTTGTATCATAGTAACTATCCAATAAATACCTGCCTGAAAGGAGGGTTGGTGGCCTGCCCACCTCTCTGTGGCATATTATGTGATTTTGGCAGGACTCGGGCTAAGCAGCAGCTAAGAGCTGTGCAGCGCGAGATCGCAGCTTGGGGCCACAAGACTCAGTAGCAAGCTCCTCCCTGGCTACATTCCCTCTATCAGCCAAGTCCAAAAGTCCCCAAACCCAGCTTCTGAGGACTCCTCTTGTAATGTTCATGGATGAAAAGAGAGTGGAAGACACGCCCACATGACGCCTCCCTCTCTCTCTGAACCATTAAGCATGTCAACCATCCCCCATCATAGCTCCAGCCCTGGAAATGGGCACTGCTACTTGATAGCCAAGTTCTAGCTGGGCTAATTAAGCATACTGAGCTAATAACCTTCCATTTTGGGACCAGTATTATTCATAATTTAATGTATTGTTGCTGAAACATCAACCTTTTGACAACTGGCATGCTGCCCACAGCAGCCCGAGTGCTGACCGTCTTTCAGTAAAATGAGTATTATTGTTAAAACAGGTATAAATCATTCATGGCTGTAGCTTTTGTGTCAGACCCTACGTGAAAATAAGCAGTAAGCCGGGTAATTTATTTACCTTTTGGTGATTATTTTTTATGATTTTATGATCATATTCAATGATTCATAAATATTGGCCAGGTGCCATTTTGTAATCATTTTACATTTTTAACTATGGGTGAGGCGGTTCTGCTTTTCATCTTTAAAAAATTTTCAGGATTGATACTCAGCAACTTAATCCAGACACCGTGGCAATTTTATTGAAGTGGAGGGGGCGGGGAATAGCAAAGTGTCCAGGCCCCTTCATTTGAACAAACCCCTTTCAACAGGGCCATTTGGAGTGTCCAACTTGTTATATAACACTGCACTTGGGGCGACAAAGTTTCTTTGAAGTTTAACACACAGAGGGGGCCTTGAAATTGGAATAAGAGCCCAGGAAAAAAACGGTTAACAAGCTTCTGGTTGGGAAGATGACGGGAAGGAGCCGTAGAGTAGAAGGAGGCCTGGAAATGTTGGCCCTTGGCCAAGAAGGTCGGCTTGACTCTAGCCCTACTCCCAGCACCTGGTTGGGGAATGTGATTATGGTCCCCTGCGGATCTGGAAACTTCTTTATTGCCCTCCTGCCTGCTCCTGCTGCCTGGGTCAGCTTTGGACTCCCCAAAATGGTTCCAGAAAAGTAGTCTCCCCCTCACCCCAACCCTGCCCCATGACAGCAAGCAGGAGCTGGAGGCTTAGAATTGGCTGGGTCTCAGAAGACTCTCATTCTTTCACAAACTCTTCCACCATCCCCTCACTTTCCTAAGAAGATGAAAACTGAGATCCTAGTAGTGAGTAAGCAGCAGAAGCCAAAGGTAGGCTGGTGGGAGGAGTTGGGCTGAAAAGACCGAAAATGTGACAGCATGTTAAATCTTTTCCTCGAGGCACAGACGCTGTTGACAACTGAACTTCCTTCTAGAAGCTCATCCTCTGTCAGGTGTGTTGGCCCAGAGGGACCTCAGCCAAACAAGGCTGGCTGGCACCTTTGCCCCAAACACAGATGATGAGATCTTGAAACACAGCCATGTGTATGGTGTTATCAACAAACTCCCACGTCCATAGAGAAGCTCAAGCAGGAAGAGAAGAATGGGTCACAGTGCTTTTTGGAATGCTTGGGACAGAAAAGCCCCAGAAGCAGACTCTGGTGGTGGTGTTGGTTTGTTGTGTTGTGCCTTCTGTTTCTTTCCCCACTTACAGCTTTTATGGCCCTTTGCAGTTGCCTTCTGGCTTTAGGCTCTGCCTGGACAACTTTCGGGGACTGGTTCTCCCTCACCTTTACTTGAGGAAAGCTCTTTCTTGTTTCTGTTTCCAAGCCACACACTCCAGACTGGCTGGCCTTCAAGCTTCTGGTTGGTCTTCCATCTCTGCCCAGTCCCACCCTGTCTGAGGAGATCTGGGGTCTTGGTTCCAGGGACCAAACTCAGCTCTCCAGGCTTATTTAAGCCCTTCTACCTGCTAAGCCATCTCACTGGCCCAACTTAATGCCTTTGAAGTGTGGATTTGGAGGTCATTAATCACATTCACAATGTTAGGCAACTATCTACTTCTAAAAATTTTCATCACCATAAACAGAAACTCTGTCTTCATTAAGCAATGTATCCCTCCCACCTTTTCCTCCACCTCAGCCCTTGTCCCTGGAAACCTCTAATCCACTTTCTCTCTACAGATTTGTTCTTCTCGACAGCTCATATAAACGATACTGTGCAATAATTTTCCTATTGTGCCTGGCATATTTCACTGAGCGTAATGTTTTCAAGGGTTTATCCTTGTTAGAGCGTGTAAGTGAACTAATTCTTTTTTATGCTAACTAATATCCCAAAAGGTATATATGCATTTTGTTTATCCATTCATTAATTGATGGGCACGGTGGCTGTTTCTACCTTTTAGCTATTGCAATAATGCTGCTTTGAACATAAATGCGCAAGTATCGAAATCCCTATTTACATATGCATATGTCTGTGTCTGTGGTATACGTGTGTGTATAGATGTTCACGTGTGTGGCCGCAGGGATGGGGAGTGAATGTACACACATGTACATGTGTATGGAGGCCTGCAGCTGAGTATCTTCCTTGATGGATCTTCACTTTATAGACTGAGGCAGGGATCCTGGAACTCCAAGAAACCTCTGTCTCTAGCTCCTGTGTAATGTGATTACAGTCAGGCTGCTGTGCCCTCCTGGCTTTTACATGGGTTCTAGATATCCAAAGTCCAATCCTCCTGAGCCATCTCTTCAGCCTTATATATGGAGGGAGATAGAGATAGATGATTGATAGAGATAGATAGAAAGAGATAGATAGATAGATAGATAGATAGATAGATAGATAGATAGATAGATAGATAGATTAAAAACATGGCCTCAATGTTCCATGGCTGGCCTCAAACTCACAGATACTCTCTGCCTCCTGAGTACTAGAATTGAAGACACACTCTGCAAGGCCCAATCTCTTCTTGCATTTTGACCCTCACTTTTTTTTTATTATTATTACGTAACCATTCACTGTACATTATATACTCTGAGCTACCTTGACCTTGGATGTTCTGCTGGCCTTCTTGGCAGATCTGGCCTGGACCTAAGTTGCAAAGCCACGTTTGCCTGGGAATTCCTCTCCAGCCATGCTGTGGTACCATGGTGGCTCATTCAGCCACCCCTCAGAGTTGCTAAAGGCCAGTGCTGGTTGTGAATTCTGCATCAGTACCTTGCTCTTTCAACACAAGGCTTGATCAAACAGGCTGCTTCTCAGGTAAGTGAAAAAGCAAATTAAGAGACAGCACAACCTGGGATGAGTGAAATTCCCTTTCAAATCATGTCAGCCAGAGCAGATGTTGTCATGAAATTTGATGTTATGGATTTATTTCCTAATACAAAGTCTGAAAAGAAAAACAGCGTAAGAGATGAAATACGAATTGGACGTGTCTATAGAGTGTGAATTGGATTCAAGACAAAATATTGTGAATGGTTAATAGGGTCAGTCTAAGTATACTTGTTGAAATAATCTCTTGGATATGCAAATGTTCTGAGAACCACACTGTCAAATACCTATTGTGCCCTCTTATCTGTGTGTTCACAGAACTCCTACATGTAATAACAAATGAAAACTGCGAATCTGGAAAATAATGTCGCCCTAAAATAATACTTTTTCTTTGAATAGTAATTTTTGTTGTCAGACTTTTTATTTTATTTTCTGTTTGACACACACTAGCCTGCCGGGCTTTTAACACAGCAGTCTTTGAAAACATTTGAGAGGTGAACGTGGATGTGAGAGGCGTAGGAAGAGAGCAAAGCAGGTTGCAAGTTCAACTTATTCTGGGCTGCGCAGTCTGCCATTAGCCTCCAGGAGGTCCCCGTATTTTCCCGGAGGAAATTTTCCTGACCGCAGGGCCCTCTTGGTAGAATTCCCTTTCCCAGGGTCACCATCTTGTGGACTTGAGAAGCATGATACATTCACCGTCTCACCACAGTAAGTCAGCCTGCTACACATGAGGATGGGCCAAGGAGAGTTCGAAGGAAGGATGCTGGCATGGATGAAGGATGCCTGCTCGGAAGCCAAAGGATTCAATGCTGACAATTTCCAGGATGCCACCACCCCACTGATCACCAAAGCCGTGTAGCCAGATGAATCTGGCTTCCTTCCATTGCTTTCCCTCATTTTTGAGAACTGGGCTACTGGGAAGAGAATGGATGGATGAGGCAGAGACGGGGACAGCCGATAGATGACCCCAACATATTGCTCACGTTCTAGAACAATCTGTAGCCTATGGTAGCTACTAAAAAGTACTTCAGATGAATGTCTCAATATTAAAGTTGGCATAAACTGACTGATGGGGGTGAGTTTTCCCTCTCCCACTTGGTCTAGATTAACTGTGGGGAGACTGGCAGAATTCGGCTTGAAGTAGTAGCAGGAAGCAGGAGAGCGCAAAATAGTCCTATGATCCCACATAAATGAAAATATCTCTCATGTTTCCCAATTACAGGTTAGAATCTGATGCCCAGAATCTTCTAAAACAAAGGATTCTCAAAGCAGCTGGCCCTTGGCTATTGCCCTGGAGTCATTCTTTAGATGTATCATCTCATTCTTTGGTACTTGGAACTTTTCTCGTTCCCATGTTCACTTCCTGCCCACCACAGCCCATCTAACCTGAATCCTACCAACCTCGAGCCCTGCTTACCTTCTCCCTGGCCAACGTGACACACACTTCAGTGAGTCCACTTTTTCTCCTCCATCCATCCACGTGTGTAGCTGGGACACAGCTCTTAATGTGCCACCCCTTAGCAGAAGTTCTCGTGGTATTAATTAAGTACAGCAGCGAACGGGATCATTCAAAAAAATCTACTCCATCAGAACTTCTCAGGGGGCTTTGAACTCTTAAGAGTCACTGCACCCCAGCTGGGAACACTGCCTTCTGTGGTGGGATACAGGGATCCTGCTAATAAGATAGATATTATGTGACTCTGACGAGCAACATTCTATGAGGCCTTTTCTTTTCTGGGGAGAGTTTGAAGGTGGTAATTCTCTCCACCATGTGTTGACAGGAGACAGAAAGAATGCAGGAAAAGTGGATTAGGACTTTGGGAGCCTAGAGTGTAAGCATGGTAGGTGGGCACTCGGGAATATTCTAACAAAACTCTAACAACCTTTTTAAAGGATGTTTTTACAGCCACCAGAACTG
Source organism: Rhombomys opimus (assembly GCA_010120015.1). Taxonomy (NCBI): domain Eukaryota; kingdom Metazoa; phylum Chordata; class Mammalia; order Rodentia; family Muridae; genus Rhombomys; species Rhombomys opimus. The sequence goes on from REGO01000005.1 coordinate 10,334,878, forward strand.
TGTATATTGGAAAGTGATACATTTGCTAATGGCTTGGTGGCTCTTACTTCTCCACTTTCACTTTCTCTTTATGTGTGGGTGCATATCCATGTGTGTGTGTGTGTGTGTGTATGAACATGTGAGTGTATGGGTACATATTCATGTGTGTGTGCGTGTGTGTGAATGTGTGTGTGGAGGTGCATGCATGCACATTTAACACATAGAGATAAAAGACAACCTGGACTGTTGGTCCTCTGACCACCTTGTACCTTTGTTGGAGACCGTGTCTCTTATTGACCGGGAACTTCAACAAGTAGACCAGGCTAGGTGGTTAGAGAGCTCTTAGGCTCCCTCCTTCTCCGCCTCTCCTCTTATCAACCCTCGGGTGTCAAGCACGCACTACCACACTGGGCTTTCCTATGAGGTTTGGAACTGAACTCAGGTTGTCAGACTTCCCATAGGTCCTTTACCTGCCGATCCCTGTTACTAGGACACTTCCCTTACCTATGTGATGTTTAGCTCACACTTAGAGAACAGTTTTTTTTGTTTGTTTGGTTGGTTGGTTTTTGGTTTTTTGAGACAGAATTTCTCTGTGTAGCTCCAACTGTCTTGAAACTCACTCTGTAGACCAGGCTGGTCTCAAACTCAGAGATCCACCTGCCTCTGCCTTCTAAGTTCTGGGGTTAGAGACGTGTGTCACCACCACCTGGCTTAGAGAGGAGTTCTAACAGGATCTCTCAGGTATGGCGCTGCTGGTGACATGCTAGGACATGAGGTCTCTACCACACACTGGAGTGACATCGGGGGCCGTTACCTGCTAGTTGTCAGTGGCATCTAGAACTCCTGCACCAATTTTGGCAACAGCATAAAGTCCTTAGACATTATTAAATAGTCTCAGGGGGCTGAAAATCTCTCCTAGCTGAGAACAACTCCTGAACGAAAACTCTACCTCTCTGCCACGCAGAGGATCAGCATTTCTTCCAATCTCAGTTTCAGAATTTCTTTATTTCTTGTTAGTGATACTGCTGCTCTGGACTCCCCAGGTTTTATTCCTCAAACTTTAAGGGTTTCTCTGTGCAACAGCCCTGGCTGTCCTGGAGCTTACTCCACAGACCAGGCTGTCCTCAAACTCACTACCTCTGCCTCCAGAGTGCTGGGATTAAAGGCATGCACCACCATCTCTCAACCCAAACCACTTTTGCTTTTCATAGCAGGCCTTGCCTAACATTGGTGTAAACAAACAAAAAAAAGGTCTGTGTGAATTTCTTGACCACAGGCCTAACTACAGAAGACAAGAAGTGATGTTCATATAAAATTTACTGCCTTTGAAACACTTTTACAATCCCAAGCACAGTTACCAATTTTCTCTTTGGCATTTATGTCTTTTAATTTATCTGCATTTGCCACAACTTAAATCCTCAAAACAAGACAATGCAAAAACACCCTGGGCTAGCCTGAGGTAGGAGCCCAAGCTTTATCACTTATTGGAAAGTTCATAACCTTTCTACACCTCACTTTCATTGTCTGTGAGGGGGATCACAAAATGCCCCTCCCTCATAGTTTGCTGCCAAGGTCAAGGGAAAAATAACCCAGACGTACTTGAATTCTTATAAAGTACTTGAGGTGGTTCATAGCTGCAGAAATATTAGCTCCCGGTTCTTGGTGTTCCTCCATCTGCGTCTTTGAAGGCATCACAGGACTCACTGGATACCTGTTCTATTGGGTTGAGGTTCATTGTCTTAGAACGAGAATGTCCCAGGTTCCCTGCTATATCTTCCATCGCTGTTTATAGCTGAGCATTCCAATCTTGATTTGCCTTTACTTCTCTCCATCAACAAGACCCATGGCCTCAGACTCCAGGACTTTTCTAGCCTTTCCTACTCTGTCATGCCTTCTTTTGGCAGCCCTTATAGCTGTACTTGCTGAGAATTAATTGCCTCCTCACTCATGTCTCCACAGCCTTTTGAACCTTCCTCTGTTATGCACTTTTCATATTGTATCACAGTTGGCTTGTTTTTATATCTGAGCTCCCCTGTGGATCCACGAGCCCTCAGGGCGGAGACTATGGCGCATGCCTTTTTCTGTTCCAATCACAAGGTCTAGAAAATTCTAAGAGTTCAATGAATGTTTTCAGCGTTTTGTAAAGTGGTAGTTACCTTTTGTGTGCGCCCCTCTCTACAAAGCCTTTTTGCACAGATGATCTTTTTGGAGCTTCCGCTCAAACCAGGGTTGTTCTAAAAGATACTGAGGGAATTTATGTAGAAGCCAAGCCTTGGGATTTAACGATTTACCCAACATCTCAAGCCAACAGGAGTCCCTGATTCTACTTCTCTCTCTCCTTGTCTCACGGCTCATTGTTTCTCAGGGACTATGGCTGTTGGATACTATGGGAGAAAAAAAAATGGCCAGACCCACTGAGATAAAGTAAAATTTTATGTCATGTTGTTAAGTGAACTGTTTCCACCTGGGGTGTTTAGAGGTCTTCAGAGGGGCAGACGCTGGAAGGGCTGCCATGATAATTGGGAAATGTGGTATGTTTAGTCTCCACAGTTGGAATTAGATGACACCTTTGGCTTCAAATATGGTCATTTGGCCCAATTAGTCGGGAAAAGAGAACCCCCACCCCCCACCAGCTGTCTACAGGAATATTTGCCAGCAAAGGCAGGCTAGCTCATGGTTCATAGGCTCAGTGACCTAATAGCATGGAGACAGGGCCTGGAGAGATGGCTCAGTGGTTAGGAGCACTTGCTGCTCTTGAAACAGACCTGGATTCAGTTCTCAGCACCTACATGGTGGCTCACAGCTGTCTGTAATTCCAGTCTCCAGTAGGGAGACTGCCTACTTCTGACCTATGCAGGTACTTCACATATATGCATACGAGAAAAACACTATATCTATATCATATATATATATATGAATCTACAATGTTAAAAATAAGAATAAGTGTGGAGACAGAAAGGACTTCTGGAGAAAAATCTGTGTGGGCTTCTTTTGACTTTAGGTTTAGTTTAGTTAGACTCTGCATTCTCTTCGAGAACAAATAGCTAACATACAGCTTAGATGTCACTTGCTTCAGGAAACTTTCTTTGTCCACTCCTTTCTCACCCCACCTCTGTCCTTCTATATACCCTGTTGGTGTTTTGTTTTATTCAATCATTGTATGGTTGAGTAATCAAGTACAAATGCTTCCTTCATTTGACAGTGAACTCCCTGAAGGCAGGTACCTGCCAAAATGTCACTGGACCATTGTTAGAGTGCAGGAGAGAATGCAGGAGTCCTCAGAATGAAGAGAACTATGAACTGTCAGCTCACTACTTCCAACTACTGGTTGTGCTCCATGACATGAACTCTTACTCCAATACACCCTGGGGATACTTTATTTTTAAACAATGTGCTGTTTTTGTTAATTAAAAATGCTACATGTCAGAGCTGGCGAGATGGCTCAGTAGTCAAGAGCACTGGCTGCTCCTCCAGAGAACTCGTGCTCCATGCCCAGATCTACATGGCAACTCACTACTGTCAGTAACTCCAGTTCCAGGGTATCAGACACTGTCCCCTGGCCTCTGAGGACACCAGGGATGCAAGTCATACCCACACAGGACAAAAAAACTCATACACACAAACAACAGCAAAAACAAAACCAAACCAAACCCTGCTCGTGGCTTTCTAAGTCACCTTTTTCAGGACTTATACCTATATATTTAGGATTTTGATTTCCAGTCTCCCTTCTCTCTGCTTGCCCTTGCCCTTCTTGCAAAGTGACTCACCGTTCCCCACCGCTGTGCTTTTCTTTGCTTCTTGGGACACCAGTGTAAGCCATAACTTTTTTTTCCTTCATCACAAACATCCCTTCTTACAGGGCTCTGAGGCCTTTCCAGACCCTCATCACCATAGCAGGCCTAGAGCATCTCCAACCTTAGCTCAACAAGCCTCAGCAATTGCCGACTCTAATGATTTCTGTCTCTTTTTGGTTATAGCATCAACTCAGTAGGGACAAGCATCTTGCCTGGTTCTTTTCAAGTTTTTTTTTTCACCTTGGTGCCAAGGGTTACAGGGCTGGTTATACTGTGAAATAAAGGCCTATAGAATTAAACATTCCTCCTTGCCGGGCATGGTGGCACATGCCTTGAATCCTATCACTCAGGAGGAAGAGGCAAGTGGATCTCTGTGATTTTGACGCCAGCCTGGTCTACAGAGCGAGTTCCAGAACAGCTATGGCTCTGTTACACAGAGAATCCCTGTCTTAGAAAGCCAAAAATAAAACAAAAACAACCCAAAACCCCAAAACCAAACAAATGGACAAACAAAAAAAGGATTGAATATCCCTCTTCTTTAAGAAATAAATCCATTCTGGCTTTTGTAGGGCCTCAAGTTTTGGTCTCTAGGACCTTTGCTCCAGAAGGCTGGGATAGCAGAAAGTTGGAAAGGTACAAAGTCTCCTTCTCTTCAGGCAACTGATCTTCGAAGGACTTCAGAGGTTGAGCTGTGAGGTGGTTGCTGTGTCCCCATCCAATTTCACTTTCTTTATTGTCCTCTTGGGTCTGGCTACATCAGTTGACCCAGCTAAGGGGACATTTGCAGTTAACTTTTTGCAAGATGCAAAACCTTGCACAACAATAAGGAGGTTGTCTGTTGCAATCCTAAACAACTTGGAAAGTGTGGGGCCAACTGGGCCTGGGTCACAATGACACATCTCCTAGTCTTGTCACTTGTCATAGGGGCTTTTCCTTGGATGGTTTAAGCAATCAAAACACTAATCAAACGTCCTTTCACTATAATGCTGGTATGCTTCTACAGATTCATTGGGTCTGGGTATGAGGGTGTTGTTAGGTGGCAGTTATGTAACAGTGTTTGGTCACTACATGGGTGATAAGAAATGGCTCATGACACTGTTGTCTTCTCAGGCATTTACTAAGTTTTGTTAATGGTGCGCCTAACTTTCCAACTAGCTGTTGGCAGGCGGCTGAGTCACTGGTAAGTGCGGAAAAGCAGATCTTGAAGTTTTTTTTTTTTTTAAATGGCTCACTGCTTTTATATATTTGCACCCAACTTTATTGACAAGGAGAGAGGTTAGGGAGCAAAGGCAGAAGGAGAAGTGTAAGCCCATTACCCCAGGCAACAGGTACCATCCATCGTGGATACACAGCAGACACTCTTCTTTTCTATCACGCCTTCCCGACTCACCCTGCAATGCTGTCTGTCCTCATCCCTGGACAGTCGTGTGTGCTTATCAGATCTGGTTGAGCTCAGCGCCTGCTGTACCGGTTTCTTTATTGCCATTCAGAGAGCACCATTGAAAGCGGGAGCACGCACTACATACTTATTTGAGACAAGGTCTCACTATTTAGCTAAACTTACAATATAGCGCAGGCTGTCCTGGAACTCATTATGTAGCCCAGGCTAGCTTTGAATTTGCTCTTCTCCTGTCTCAGCCTCCTGAGCGCTGAGATTATGGGTATGTGCCACCTTGCCCGGCTTGGACTCTGACTCTTTACATTTGAGCCCCATGTGCCTGGCACACGGTAGACTCAAGCATGAGGATAATGAAGAAGTGGGGGAAAGGGGGGGGGCAAGGAGGCGTATATTATTGGAGAAGCTGAAGTGTGGACACACACGCCCCTCCTCCCTCCAGCTTTCCTTCTCAGGCTACCCATGAGCCCATCTTATAGGGCCTCCCTGCCTATCCCAGTCACACCAGCTTCTGCAGAGTGTAGGCACAGTCTTGCAGGACCTCTTTGCTGTGGTTAGAAGGGGGTTAAAGCTGAGGTTTCTAATCGCTCCCAGGAGGTCTTATTACCTGTTGATTAGGTCCGTTTGGGATCAGCATCAAACCCGACAACAATAATAAACACTCCCTTCATTGGAATTTAGTAATGACCCTGCCTGCCCTGCGGGCCTGGTGGCCATGGGGAGGGGTGCTGGCTATTGTGGAGACTGGAACTGCAGGCCATGGACGGCGGTGGTTCGCAGAGCTGGGGTCAGCTCAGACGTGCAGCTAACTAGCTGGCAAGTGCTGGTTTGGAGATATTTTTGGCTGCCCAGAGGTTTTCCCTTTCCTGCAGCACAAAGTACATCAGAGAGGACCCTCCGCAGCCAGCTGGGTGACCCCAGAGATGGATCTGGGTGGTCTTTCCACAGGCATCTAGGAGTTTCTGAGAACGGACCGGTAACTGTTTCATGTGTGTTTTTTCCGGAAGGTTCCCTCTTTCTATACAAATGCAAGTGGATGTGTGTGAAGGAGTACGTGAGTGCTTGTGTGAAAGAGCGTGTGAACAGTGTGGGGGTGGGGGCGGGGTTCAGTGTTTCTACTGAAACATGTAGACATGTAGACATGCTTTTGCTGCACCTCAACTTCCAGTGAGGCTCTACCCTCATAAATCTGTTGTGAGCTGGGAATCCTGTAGGTCGAGGATAAATGTATTCTGCAAACAGCAGCCATCACTTTTCCCCCAATCCCTGACTTCCTTCTTTCCTTCCTCTTACTCCATAGCCAGATCTGGACTCACTCTCATGCCTCAGCTTCCCAAGGGCAAGAAGCACACATGCTCACTACTGTGCCTGGCTACTTCGTCTACCTAAACATGTTCATTTGCCCACGCTCAAGATCATCCAACATGAAGCCTATTTGATCGGTAAAGTATTGCCTCTCTCCCGAGAAGGACTATACACTGTACTAGAAGAGAGAAGGAAGCCCAGAATGGTCACATGGGTACATGTTTGTACTGCCATTAAGTACAAAAGAAGAAAATAATTCCTCAAGTTGAATCATATTAAAGTTGGGGAACACGGGTAAACATTTTGTTAGGCAAACTGCTCTTTTTCCTTCCCTGCCAATCTGTCCTGGGCGTCTTTCCATGCTATTATGTATTTGCCTCGATCTGTTGGAGAGATTTAGAGTAATCCAGAATAAGAACAAAGCAAAATACATCGAGCCATTGTCTTCCTGTTGAACATTTTGAACACTGCCAATTTCTTGCTACTGCAAATAAAGCTGCAGAGAATATCCTTGTGTGTGTGTGTGTATGTGTGTATGTTTTATGTACTTGTACAAGTACTTTTGTAGTTAAGTTACATTTTAAAAGGCTATGTTTTTCACAGCCTGGAGTAGCACCTGATGCCCCTCTCTGGTCCCTGGATTGTATAAATTAAAAAAAAAAAAGTCTGTGTGTGAACCTGCATGAATTTATATGTACCATGTATGTTCAGGTCCGATTGAAGCCAAGAGAGTGTTGGGTCTCCTGGAACTGGAGTTTACAGGCTATTGCAAGCCGTGATGAAGATATCAGGAACCAAACCTGGATCCGCTGCAAGAGCATGAACGATTATGGATACTGAGGAACCTCTCTAGTTTCCTGGTATACTTTGTTTGTTTGGTTTGGTTTGGTTTTTCGAGCCAAGGTTTCTCTGTGTAGCCTTGGCTATCCTGGACTTGTTTTGGAGACCAGGCTGGCCTTGAACTCACAGAGATTCACCTGTCTCTGCCTCCCCATGTGCTAGGAGTATGGCTGTGCGCCATGGAGCCAGACTCTAGTATACATTTTTAGATAGTTAATTAATTGTGGTGCTGGTGATAAAACCCAAGGCCTAGTGCATACCAGGCAAGCCCTCTGCCACTGTGCTGTACCTCAAGCCCAGTATAATCTCACTGAATTGTGATAATTTAATTGTAATAAAACATATCTCAGTAATACTTTAATTTCAATTCCCTTCTCACGAGATCACCATTTATTACGTAATTTAAAGATAATATGCAAATGCTGAGGAAAAATACAGCAATAATGCAGACTTTTCACACACCCTTCAAATAACTTCCCCAGTTATATTTCGGGTGGGCTGTTTGTTTTTCCTCTGCGCGTGTTTACATCTAGGCTGTCCAACATGGCAGCCGCTAACCAGGTTACACTGAGGTAGAACAGAACGAATGGTTTGATCCTGTGGTCATACGCATCGCATTTCAAGTGCTCGGGAGTCACCAGCCACTGCCAGCGCAGGCACAGACCACCGCCACTGGCCAATGGAGTTGGGGGAATCCGTTACCCTTTTAAGACTTAGTTGGATGAGGGATTGGGACACGGTTGGGATACAGAGTTAATAAAATGTAACTGATAAGGAAAAAATTTAAAAAAAATTAAAAAAAAAAAAGACTTAGTTGGAGACATGTCACCCTCCATACTTTAATGCCTGCTTCCTAAGAACAGGGACGCTGCTGTGACACTTTCAGGCAGGAAAGGTGTTAGCTAATCCACTCACTGCATTTGAATGTCATCAGGCACCCTAAGGTTGGGGCTGGGGAGACAGCTCAGGTTGCCTGGAAAAGCCCTGGGTTCATCCCCAGCTCTCATGTGAAAGGAGAGTCTGCAGGTTGTCCTCTGACCACCGTGTGTGTGTGTGTGTGTGTGTGTGTGTGTGTGTGTGTGTGTGTGAATTAAAGTGATTGTTTTCATTAAAAACTTTAAAATTTTCCTTATAGCTCTCTCTCTCTCTCTCTCTCTCTCTCTCTCTCTCTTTTTTTAAGGTCCTGGTTAAGTTAGGACCATGTCTTTCATTACTTGGCATGAGTCTTTTTTTGCTTCTGTGCCCTAAGTATTAAGAATTTCAGATTTATACCTAGTCTATGAATCTATCCAGGGTTAACAATGCATGCTGTTTATCTAATGTGTTCAGCATTTAGAACCAGGCCTAGAAGGAAATCAATGATCGGAAAAAAGTGAGTATGAATGGATGCATGCGTGAATGAATGATTTTCTGCACCTCTCCCTGAAAATAAAAAAAAATTAAAAAAAAAAAACAACACCTCTTAATTATCACCTTTCCTCTTCTTTCTCCAAAATCAAAACAGAAAAAAAAAAGGCACATATGATTATTTTGGAAACACTTTGTCAAAAAGCCACTCAGGAAAAGGTATTATTAATAGGATCGTAAGCTGGCGCCACAGCCTTTGGAAGACTTTTTGGCAATGTTGATTATTTAGGAAAAGCAGCTTCCTTGTCCCAGCAATCTTGCCTCTCAGGACTTTCACTGGAGAAGTACACGCACATGACTGGGCGGGCCGAGGTGACACTGACTGCAGTTTGAGTCGAGGGACAGGGAATAGCCCATGTACCACCCACTGGGAAATGCACGTGGGACACTCACACAATTAATATTTGTCATGCTTTTCTTGGTACTAGTGACTGAACTGGTCCTTGAGCATGCTAGGCAAGACCTCCCCCACCCCAGCTATACACTCAGTCCTCTTCTTACATTTTATTTCAAGACAGGGGCTCATCTCATGAAGTTTCCCAGGCTGGGCTTGAACTCACTCTGTAACCCAGGCAGGGACTTCAGTCCTCTTGCCCCAGCTTTCCAGGTATCTGTGATGACAGACCTGTGTCACCCTCCCAGCTCTAACCGTTAGATAACCTAGTAAGAAAGTATCCGCCACGTGACAGGTAGTATCAGTGATCTAAGTGAGATTGAAACGCAAGAGACAGCATCTCTACCTCTCCAGTGCGCCCTTCAACGGGTTGCAGACTGCACTGAGGTATCTAGATAAGTAGATACTGCACCTCTACGGAGCAGTAGAGGTGGACAAAGATGAGCCCTTCCGAGAATTTTAAACGGCCAAGGAAAATGGCAACCTTACAGCAGGAAACAGCAAGGAGAGGCTTTATGCTCAGGGTCACAAACTTATCCTACGGTCATAGGCATGTGGATTAAAATGTGAGGGGACCTGTACCAACTGTTGTCGAGATAGGGACAGGCCAGGGTTTCGGCATGCGTTCGGGGTTGGGGGTCATTTTCATTTTACCCTATTTTGCTTTCCCCAGCCCCCGTGAGGATGCTCTTGTGCACAGCCAGTGAAATTAAAAATAAATAAATAAGCACGCTAATGGGAGGTCTAACAAGCGTGCCAGCTAACAGAAAGCAGGCACTATTTAAACATTAAAGAACTGAAGCAGCGGAGGCAGCACACTCGGAATGAAAATGGACCCGGAGGCTCTTGCCGTCCACGATGCCAACCTATGTAGAATCCAATACACAGAATACTATGTTCTCATAAGTCGCCTGCCAAGGTTGTTTATTTATCTTTATAAGGCTTTGCGGATTGCATGGGTGGCAAAAAGGAAAATAATATTCGCTGTAAGTCTAACATATCAGAAGTGCTTGTTGTATTTGCTGTTTCATTCAGTTTTAGAACCTCCAAGAAGCATTACCGTTTGGGTCTATTTGTATTGTTGTACCAGAGTATCAGAGGCTGGTTTAACAATCGGGAGAGAGGCTTAGTTAGTTTTGAGTTCTGAAAGTTTAAAAGCAACGTGCTAGCATTTGCTTGGCTCCAGTGAAGGCTTTCTAGGGGACATCATTACAGCAGGACTGTTTATGAAAGAGGTGCCAAGATGAGGAGAAAGGCTTGTTTTATAACAACCCAGTCTCAAGAGGGCCGGTCCCCTGCAGGAGATCAGCATTACTCTCTTCCACTAGGCCCTGCCTCTTTTAGATCCAGTCACCTCAGCACCACTACGGTGGATGCCAAGCCTTTAAGGCGGGGAACTTCAGGTGGGACATATTATGGTTTCTTTAAGAAATGGACCCATGGGCTCAAGGCTTGCATGCTAGGTGGTGGCAGAAACTTTAAGACTTGTGTCCTAGCTGACGGAAGCACACTGGGGATATATTTTGAATATCATACCTGGTCCTTGTCCTTCCTGCACACATTCTTACTGTTGTGGCCTCCAGTTTCACCAGGGCTCAAAGCAATAGATCTGGCTAACTACAGACTACAGCCTTTGAGACAATGACCTATAAAAACACACCGCTCCTCCCCACCTCCCCGGGCCAGAAATGGTAGCACACAACTGTAGTCCCAGCACTTGGGAGGCAGTGACAGGTGGTGGTCAAGGTCATCCTCTGCTACACAGCCAGCTTGAGCTAGGTAAGACTCTCTCTCAATAAACAAAACAAAATCTTTTCTCTTTTGAAGCTCTCAGAAACAAACTCAAGGCATAGCCCTTACTCTCCAGCCTCCATTTTTGGGGGTAGGAATATTGAGGTCTGGAAGATTTTTGGAAAATTATTTCTACCTACCTACCTACCTACCTACCTACCTACCTACCTACCTACCTATCCATCCATCCATCTATCATCTATCTATTGCACATACATGTGTGTACATGTGCATACATGCATGTGTGCCACATGTGTGAAGGTACCCACAGAGGCCAGAAAAGAGGGTAAGACCTCTGGAGGTAGCATTACAGATGGCTGAGAGCCGCCCATTGTGAGTGCTGGGAACGGAACCCGGGTCCTTTGGGAGAGCAGGAATCCCTCTTAACTGTCGGCCGTCTCTCTAGCCCCCTCTTTAGGTTTAGGGGCACTCTGTTTAACGTCTGGGGAACCTGATTTTAAAAGATGGCTGTGGACAAAGGTGCCTGCTGGTAAGCCTGCTCCCCTCAATTCCACCCCCAAACTCTTACAGACGGTCCTCTGACTTCACATACCTGCCATGATATGTGCATGCCACACACACACACACACACACACACACACACACACACACACACATGTAAATAAGTAATAAATAAATCCCCTGGAGACTTCCCAGTGTGTGCACTGGTCTTCCTCGGCTCTTGCTGCCCACAGCTGCCCCCCTCGAGAGAGACAAGAAGAAGGAAAACAGGGGGTGTCTGTGATGAAGGGAGGGCTGAAGCAGGGAGATGGAAAGGTGGGAAGGGCCTGGGCAAGAGTGTGGGTGTTTGGGCTCATTAGCTAAAAAGATGACAATAGGCTACACCTGATGGATTAGGGATTATTATTATTATTATTATTATTTTGTGGTGCTGGAGATGGAAGCTAAGGCTTCATGTGTATTAAATGAGGCCTCTACCACTAAACTGTGTCCTCAACCCTGAATTTTCTTTTCCTTCTTTTCCTTTGCCATTTCTTTTCTGTTTCTTTCTTTGCTTTTTTGTTTCTTTTCTTTCTTTCCTTCCCTTTCTTCCTTCCTTCTTTCTTTCTTTCTCTCCTTCCCTCCTTCCTTCCTTCCTTCCTTCCTTCCTTCCTTCCTTCCTTCCTTCCTTCCTTCCTTCCT